>PQWD01007863.1:0-12860 GCA_019425675.1 Leucinodes orbonalis | reverse complement strand
AAATTTAAGTTTGGAGTATAAGTATTTTTTAAATGTACATTTAAAAAATTTTTTACTATCGACTCAGACCAAAAAATTATGTATAGGTACGATTTTTGTATTTATTTGGGAGGCAAATCGTAATGATTTGAAAGAAAAGTTTATAGATTTCTGTTAGGGTCGTGCCCTGTTATGAATTTTCACTTGAACAGTATAAACAATTCATATACGAGTTATGATTTCATAGCGTATTACAATTTAACGCAATACTCGTTGGTTATTTTACATTAATATAACATTAACTAGATCTTGTATTTACTCGATTAGGCAAGTGTGACCGGCGTAGTTAAATCTCATTTAATCCAACCGGACATGTCACAGAGAACCTTTGCGAGCGAAGATGTTACCGAGTTCAAATGTCACGTCCTTGCACCGAACGCGTCGCTGTGTATAAATACCGCTGCGTTCAACAACATGGCATCAGTCGCTCGATTGACTTCATCCACAAACAAACAAACCAAAAAACCAACTGTCAAAATGAAATCGGTACGTGCCCATTGCCGATTGTATATCAACAGTCATTTGTCATATTTTAAATTGCGCCATTCGATTGTTCTTAAATCAAATTTGAATTCGGTTCTACAATCAAATTTGAATTCGATAGTTCTAAAATCAAATCTGAATTCGATTCCAACTGTCAAATTTGGACACATCGGGATGTTCAGCCAGGTGTGATCAACCTTTTCGTATTAACCTGTAATTTGTTGTGCAGTTCATGGTTCTCGCTCTCTTCGTGGCTGCCGCCCTCGCCGCTCCCGCTAACCCGGACGCTGACGCGCAGGTCCTCCGCTACGAAGCCGAAAACATTGGTGTTGACGGATACAACTACGCGTAAGTTTAATTTACAACGATTTGTACACGAAAAAGTTATTATTAGTTATTCGTGATGAAGGATAAAAATACTCGTAAGTTTATTGTTAGTCATTAGTGACTTAACGACTCATTCATAATTTTGTCACCTTTTGATTGCAGTATAATTGCAATGATATTTATTGAAATTTGTTTTTTAAAATGACATATTTACACTCCTTTAAATCCTTCAAACTGTCAGTAATGAAACTGGCCAGTAACATTTGTAATCCCAACTGTCAACATTGAAAAACCTATACAATTATTGCGCATTGTCAACAGCGTGGAGACCTCCAACGGTATCGCCCTCCAGGAGCAAGGACAGCTGAAGAACGCTGGCTCAGAGAATGAGGCCATCGAAGTCCGTGGCCAGTTCTCTTACACCGGACCCGACGGCGTTGTCTACACTGTGACCTACATCGCTGACGAGAACGGATTCCAGCCCCAGGGCGCTCACCTTCCCCAGGCCCCTTAAATAACCCACAAAAATCCCTCCATCTAGTCCAAAAATACTCAACTCCTTAACCCTATCCTTCTCCCTTGTTAAGCAATCCAAGCGATCTGTGATATGATCCGTTGTTAATAAAGCAATTTAAGTTTTAGTAATTTATTTTGTTGTTTCATTACTTTTGTATAATTGGCAAAATGTTAAAGCACAAAGAAGTCTTATTCAACTTAGGTCCTCATGGCACACTTATGAATGTCAAATGACTACTAGTCTGTCAAATGAAAGCTAGGTACTTCCCACTGGTTTGTTTTGGAGTTTAGTTTCTAATAAGTAGAATCCATCAAGAAACTCAATAGTATACTCTTTTTAAAAATGTGTGTGTTGTGCAAAATAACTTAACAAAAAGTTTAAGAAATGAAACAAAAATCAATACGGTTATAAAAAGCCTCATTGAAAAATAAATCTAAATCTATGCGCATAATTTAAAAGGTTATACATTTCTAAGTAGAATATGCCTTTAAAGTCAACTGATTCCATTAAATATTAAGTAAGAACATTCCATTATGAGAGTTTACGAGGCAGTTTACAAAATAAACATAACCAAAGATGTCACAACTTAAAAGGCCTTTCAATACTAAAACAATCTTGAAATTCCAAATGTTGTATAAAGCAAACATGTACTAGAATCTTCTAATCATGAACTAACATCTCCAGATAAAGAATACAAATTACATAATAGACATTAATTTACATATATAGAAGCGTTGAGCTATCTATGGGGCATAATGCGTGGTGTACTTAATATAGGCAGGCAGCAGGTTAAGTAATTTTCAATAAAATAAAAATTAAGTGTGTGATTTCAACATAACTATTAAGTATAAAAAGGTTGAGAATTCAGGAATGTATTCCCATATCGGCCGAAAATTTTGTATGCAAACACGTATGTAAATAAATCTTTTAATTTATAAACCAGGCGACCTTCCTCTTTGGGACGCCTCTGTCCTTACCTCATTATACATTTTAAGATATTTACTACTTATCCTTGGAATTTTAAATTTTGACATTATTCGAGGCGACGACGTCGACACGTAAGCGGGTTGTTTGTATGTGATTTGTGTCAATGGTTTGGAATTGACTTCGCTTTCTTTTGTCATCTTGAGGTCATAAGTTATGTCATAAGATTGTCAAGGTTGGTTTTTTGGATACATTGGTTAAGATAAACGATAAACTAACTAAATGCACAATTTGACTCATATCTACTTTGACTCATTGATATGTATATGACATAAAATTATTCATTAAAATTTTAACCTTATTACATAATCAAAGAGGGTATAAAATGAAAAGCACGAGCATGAGCATGTCGCTATGACATGTAGCGAGCGATGTGATTGTGAATGAAAATTTGCTCAAATGACGTTTTGGGCGGAGTTTTGCCGCGGACACTTTTTGAGTGATATAGTGTAGTTAGTGTATTGTTTCATCAATATCAGCTCATTGAATGTCCCCATCGAGGGGCACGAGCCTATCCGTAAGGGTGTTAAGGCCTTAGTCTTTTTTTTTTTTTTTACATTAAATAGGCCAGCGTTTGACTACGCCTTGTCTGGTGTTAAACATCGACGATGTCTAGGATGAAACACGCTGACCTAGAAGAAACCTATTTACTCTCGACTTGAAGACCCCCAAATTGTACACCTCGGGAAGAACATAAGCTGGCAACGAATTCCAAAGTTCGCNCAGGTAGGTAGGCAACAGTCCACACCATTGAGCTACCGACGCTCCCGAGTTTATTGTTTACATTGGTTATTAATATGAAAAAGCACCGAACGGCCGTATGACAACAAGTTGTAGAGTGGAGACCACGTCTTGGCAAGCGTAGCGTAGGAACGCCCGGACTGATGGACTGAGTATTTGCCGTTTATGCTTGATGAGAAAAGCGAAGGACTGGGATGTTTAGCGCTTATTATGGACACTGTGTCAATAATGGATTGCGTATATTGAAGATAGATACAGCAAAATATCTCGGATCGTCGGCCCTTTACAAAACAAATTATTTACACTGCTAGTGTAAATAAATTAAAAAAAAAATATATTTATACTTTCAGTGTAAATAAATGCGTCGGTGGCTCAGTGGTGTGAACTGTCGCCTTCCTACCGGAGGGCTGAGGTTCAAATCCCGGACACGTACCAATGTATTTCGAATTTTCGAAAATAATATGTACGTTACCGACGCTCTTACGGTGAAGGAAAACATCGTGAGGAAACCATCATGCACGCCTGCGAAGAGATTCGAAGGTTGTGTGTGAAGTCGTCCAATCCGCACTGGGCCCGCGTGGACGACTAAGGCCTAATCACCCTATACGGTAGGCTCGTGCCCTCGGTGGGACGTTTAATGAGCTGATGATGATGATGAAAATAAATAAAAAAAAATATTTACACTGAAAGTGTGATATTATTGATTTATATTTTATTGAAATTTTGAATTGATTTTGTAGTAATTATTAAAATTGGAGATGAAATTAAAATTGTTGTAATGTATAATTGTTTAATATTGAATTGTAATTATTTATTTTTTATAACTGTAGTACGCCCGAAAGGGCAGAATTGACGCTCAACTGAATTTGTAACAACAAAATGTACACAGTTATGTATAGTAAAGTAATGTTATATGCGCTGTGTGCTCGTTAGTATGATACTTAGTTGGTGTTTCTTGAAGGGATACTCACCGGACACACTGCGCATACCTTACACCTCATGACGTACCTAGCACTAAGGCCAGAGCGAGACACTCCGACCAAGTATACTAATTACTTAAAGGAGCTGTCTCACCTCAAGTTGTAAACCTTATTGAGTAATAAACGATATTTATTATTATATACATTTTTTTTCTCAGCATCTTAGCTGGTTTTCCTTATTTACGGGTATAAACCAAGTAAATAAAGTTATGTTGTTTGAAGAGTTGTGTGATGTTGGGAAACTTCGTTTTCGTCAATCTGCATGAACTTCCTCACTATTCTACAGGTATTTAGGATGGCAGCTTTTTGCAAAAGAATATATATAGACTTTATTGAGATTTAATAATTTTAACTATGTGTATATGATTCGGAATGACACCGGTAGTCGAGACAACTATTGGCACTACGTAAACTTTATCTTGCTTCCATATTCTACTTATCTCCTCTTTTAATTCTGTGTATTAGTTATCTTTTCAGCTATTGTCTTTTGTAGGTTATGAGTATTATTATTATTATTATAATATAACAGATAAAAATATCTTATCATGGGCGGAATGATCACTTTGCATCAGGTGACTCTCTAGCTTGTTTGCTTCCTATAACATAAATAAACATCGTGTATACTGGGCACCCAGGGGCTAGAATTGTAAAGAGATTTTTTATTATTATCAAGTGAACAGGATGGTTCGGTCGCTCACCTGATGGTAAGTGATACGGCTGAGCATGACAGAGCGGCATTGAAAGAGACCAATAACTAATAGACAGTTATTATCCTCCATCAATGCCGCACTGCGCCCGTCACCCGAGACAACAGATGTTAAGTCTCTTATACCGGTAATTTCACTAGCTACAGTGACCTCATCCCGAAACACAAAAGTGCATAACACTTCTGTTTTACGGGACGATATCTGGCACTACAGTGGTACCTACGTGGACGACGCAGAATCGAGTCCACCTAGTAAAAAGATTCCTTTCTCTCTTTAGGCAGCATAAATGTAATATATGTGTGCCCTTGACATTCCAAATGTCTAGCGATAGATGCCATGATGATGATTACCATCGGATAGACATTCGGCCGTCGGCTCGTCTGTATATAGAGAGAAAAAACATTTTGCCATACCAAAATCCTTTTATATAATTGTAGAACAATGAGCAACATCGCCTTGACTGAATGAACTCACAATACATTCGGATTTCCCATTGAAAATAATGATCTTGACCTCTCTAGAAATTTACCTAAAGAAGTTATATTTCATGAATTTCTTTAGCAATTAGTTGTGCGCTGGTCACGTATGTCGCAGAACCGATGGCCATTGGAGCCGTCAAGTTCTTGAGTGGATGCTATGTCTTGGCAAGCAAGTAGGATACCCTTGTGATTAGCGAAAGGTCGCTGGTGGAGGCTGGATGAGGAAAGCGGAGGACCGGGGTATCGTCGCAAATTGGGAGATACTCATGTCTAGCGGTGGACTGCTATATATATAATAAAATGTCTGCCTACATTCACATAGCACCATCTATTTGAGCGTTGTCCTTGTACTATGGGTAACGGGAACACATAAGTTTTTTTTAAAATCATACAAATATATATAGACACAACCAAACAAGACATGCACTAATGTATGCACTGCCAGGGGATTGAACCCGGAATCCATGCTGTAATACTCGTAGTAATATTAAACATGCAAAAATTTCACAGATCAAGATCTTGCAACGCCAAATTGAAAGTTTGCAATTAGCAGCGACAACAAGATAACTCTTCCGATAAAGCATCTCGTAGATTAATTACTATGATTATATCTTGAATCAATTGTCTCATAGCTATTATGAAATTTGATGTACATAATAATCATACGCTGCGATGCTGTCAATCGAGAAACACATACCTACTATTAAAATGAATGTGATGTCAGTTTGTGTGTTCGACGATAAAAGTACTTAAGAGATTGTCGTGAAATTTTTATTTTATTTTATAATTTTCAAAACGCTTACCTGATGGCCAGTGCTACACCTGACTATGACAGAATGGCACTGAGCCGACACCAGAGACACAGATGTTAGGTTTCTCATCATCATCAGCTCATTAAACGTCCCCACCGAGGGACACGAGCCTATCCGTGGCGGGTGTATGGACCTTAGTCATCCACGCGGGCCTAGTGCGGGTTGGACAACTTCACGCACAACCTTTGAATCTCTTCGCAGGCGTGTGCAGGTTTCATCACGAAATTTTTATTCACCGTAAGAGCGTCGGATAATGTACATATAATTTTGAAAATTCGAAATCACATTGGTACGTGGCCGGATTTGAACCTGCGTCCTCCCGATCGAAGGCGAATAGTACTCACCATTGAGGCCACCGACGTCCCCCGGTAATTCACACTAGCTACAGTGCCCTCATCCCGAAACACAAAAGTGCATAAATTTGCTAAAAAATGTTATTGCCTGGGAACACAAACGAGTAGAAGAGACACCAAATAGTAAGAGTGACACAACCATAGACACTTATTACTCTGAAGAAGCTAAAGTCTTTTTTCGGACAAGTGACAGGTACAGATGGCTCTCAGACCATGATGCCGAAGGGTGTTCCAGAGTCCTCGGCTAGGGCGTTTCCAGTTAGGTGTTTGGCGGACTAGGTGAATAGGCACTGGTCGAAGCTATGTGATAATATATAGTGTGCGTGTATTCTTAAATGATTTATGCCTTGTCCGCCGCGATGGCGACAGTGAAATCAATCGTGATACGTTACGAACCGCTATTGTAATGATGTCGATATTTATTCTATTAACAATTATTAATTAGTTATAGTACTAACAGTAGATGTAAGAAAAAAATTGTTACTAACAAATAATGGATCGTAGCTATCTGACATAAATAAATAAATTAATTGATTATTTAAATTGCTTGGCTTACCGCAAGCGAAGCTACGGTTAAAACATAGTATGATAAAAAGGTTACACAATTATTCACGCGTCTGTCGTCTTTGACAATAGATAATTATAGACATAATTATGGCTAGATTTTTAATTTTGAAATATCGTTTACGCAAGCTAATCCGATGTTTCTTTGAGCTTTTGTTATGGGTATGGATAAAGGTACCGGTTTGATAGAAAATCTGACGGCGGTCTGAAGGGGTTACCGCTATCTCTCAAAACAGTATTAGTATTACGTTATGATACGTCAGCATTTTTGCACCAGAAAAGGCGAAGAAATATATATATTTTTATGTTATAAGTGTACAGGACGATCAGGACGCTCACCTGATGGTAAGTGATACGCCTTACCATGACAGAGCGGCAATGAAGGAGACTAACAACCGATAGACAGTTATTATCCTCCATCAATGCAGCACTGCGACTGACACTCGAGACGACAGATGTTAGGTCTCTTATACCCGGTAATTACACTATATTATTGTAATACTGTTTCAAAAGATCGCAGTAAGCCCCCTGGTGGAGTAATCTTAGATCCAATGTTACTGGGTTCGAAGCCTGCCCGGTACAAACTTTTATCGCGTAGCTCTACTGGATGGATGAGGAAATTTGAGGACCGGGATCTCTGACGCCAAATGGGAGAGACATTGGTCAGCTGTGAACTGCATTCGGTTGATGAGAAGAGATCACTGTGTTCGTTTGTCACCTATAAGAAAAAATACTTTTGAATTGTGTGCCAGCTCGAGTACGATTTACATCGACGTCAAAAGTTACGTAACAAGGTGAAGGTCGGTAGATAACCGTTAGCTACAGGTCAGGTTGTTAGCGAATTACGTTGCTTACTTTCAAGTAAGGTAAATTATTCATACAGCTTGGGAAACTTACTCTGATCATTAAATCGTTTTTTCTATTTTTTATCCACCACTGATCACTCAGACATGCTACATCCATAGACACATCAAAGCAAGACAATGTATGCATAACACACACAACACTCACACCCACACACACATAGGCGCGCACGCACACACAGGCGCGCACACACACACATGCGCGCGCACACACACACACACACACACACACGCACACAGTTGCGCGCACAAACACACACACACACACACACACACACACATGCTCGCGCACACAAACACACAATTACTACTCCCTACCATTGTATTAATGAATTGCATGTTAAAACTTGCAATAATAAATGTTAATTTGGCCTGTCTCTTGTAACACAGAGTTAGTTCCCTTATCCCAGAGCAGTTTAATCAAATAAAACTTGTGTGTGAGTGTTACTTGTATAAATATATATATATATATATATATATACTCGCGTGCAAGTAAATCGACTCAAGCCTCAAGTGCGCATAAAAAGTGATATAACTAAAAAATGACTTATTTTACCTCTATATAATGTTTTACATAATTAAAGCCTAGTAATTAGGCTTTCAAATGGTAGCATAATATCAGTAATTTAAATAAACACTTGTACTTAGAATGCAACTGAACGCAACCTCCCGTAAACTGCTCTGCGCTCTATTCACAACTTGCGCGACACAACCCCCTATAAAACCCCCTGTAATCGTTTTTTTCTTATCAGTCGCTCATTAGACGTTGACCTGAACACATCTCTGCAAATTAAAGCCGTCATTTGAAGAAAATTATGGATACAACACCTGAAGAAGCCGCTCAAGTCGTTGCCCTGTTGCAAGAAGGGTTGAACCAGCGAGAAGTCGCTCGTCGTTTGAATATGAGTCAGTCCGCTGTCTCGAGAGTATACAGAAGGTTTCAAGAGACTGGTGCCTTCACTCGGAGGCCTAATACCAGCCGACGCCGGTGCACCTCGGAGCGTGACGACCGGTTTTTGGTCTCGACCTCTCTCCGAAATCGACACCTTACCGGCGTAGATGTGCAGCAGGAGCTACGTCAAGTTCGCGGGGTGACTGTCAGTCAGTGGACAGTTAGAAGAAGGTTGAAAGAAGCTAACCTTACTCCGAAAAGACCCGCTACAGGCCCGAAGTTGACCACAGCTCATCGTCAAGCACGCCTTCACTTTGCTCGAGAACATTTGGATTGGAGCATAGAGCAATGGCAGTCAGTCCTGTTCACAGATGAGACGAGGATGTGTCTCCATGGCAGCGACAGGAGAGGTCGGGTATACCGTCGTCCGGTGAACGGTTTTCACAGTGCTGCTTTGTGGAAACCGTTGCATATGGTGGCGGATCTTGCATGATGTGGGCTGGAATTTCCTTAGAAGGCAAAACGGACCTTGTTTTCGTTCCTGGGGGAGGCCGGGGAGGAGGTCTGACCAGTGATCGTTACATTGAAAATGTTCTACTGGATCAAGTTGTCCCTTATCAAGGCTTTATTGGGGAAAATTTCATCTTGATGCATGACAATGCCCGATGTCACACTGCTCGGGCCACACGTGATTTCCTGAACGAAGTTGGAATTCACACTATGCATTGGCCAGCGCTCAGCCCCGATTTAAATCCCATTGAGCACATATGGGACGAGCTCAAAAGGAAAGTTAGAGCGAGGAATCCAGCTCCGACAAACATCAATGAGCTCAAGACTGCGTTGGTAGAAGAGTGGGGTCGAATACCACAATCATCCATTAAAAAGTTGATAAGGTCGATGAAGAATCGCATGAGAGCAGTGATCAGAGCTAGAGGAGGGAATACCAAATATTGACACGAATATTTTTTTTATCTTACGCACATTTTGTTTCATTTAAACACAATAACCCCATACTGTGAAATTGTATGAATTTTCAACATTTTTTACATTATCATTAGCATTAACCTTTTTTACTAAACTACTGAATCGATTTTCATGCAACTTACACCATTTTAAAGCTCAATTACTAGGCTTTAATTATGTAAAACATTATATAGAGGTATAATAAGGCATTTTTTAGTTATATCACTTGTTATGCGTACTTAAGGCTTGAGTCGATTACTTGCACGCGAGTGTATATATATATATATATATATTATAATTATTTTATTCATTCGTCAACTTATAACGGCCCACTGCAGCTCACAGGCCTTCCCATTGTAGGTACCACCTGATTTAATTTGACATTGATTGATCCTAAAAGAAAGATGATTTCGTGTTGCGAAGGGTACGATAAGCCGTCGGTACCTACTACTACTAGTATCTTGGGATGGTAGTCGTTATTACCCGCCAATCCGTATTGGGCCCGCGTGGTGGGTAAAAGTTCTGAACAATTTTTATCTACATATTTATAACAATCAAGGCCTAACGATATTACAAAAAGAAATATATGGATGCCTCGTAATTAATCTTATACAAATAAATCGGAAACTAAGCCAGATTACCATCATTTGGAAAACTTAATCAATAAAGTGACTTAAACCTTACAAAGAACTAAAAATATCACCGTCCTCAACATTCTTATCTTCGCGTTAAAAATAGCTTTAAAACCAATGATGTAAAAAATGGATTCGTGATATGCTCGCAAAACATTCGAAAAAAGTGTTCCGAATGCAGTGACAGCTCACATACATATTTCGAATTTCGAACACATTTACCTAAACAAAAGAGTACAAACTGTACTCTGTTCAGCGGTTCGTTTTTGAGGCACGGTTGGCGTATCTATCTTATATATACAGAATATCATTGTTTAAAACACGTGTATTATGCAATCGAGAGTAAGAGTGAAATAAAAAATACAAGTTTGTCATCATATCCTTCACCTGGTTGCGTCATACATACAAGGTTTGCATTCCCGTGTACTCGTGACAGAAGGTGCTAGATGTAATATGTCACTCTGACAGCTGTAAGAATCGGAGACCAAAAAATATTTAAAAGGTTTATTTTTCTGTGAATTGGATTATAATAAGTATGTCGCAGACATCCGTTTAAATTAGTATCTAATTGAATGCCTAGGCCCTAAATTAATTGGCTGAAGACCAACTAGCCATGTCGTTGACCGCAACATTTAACGAGATGGCTGAACTTTGTTTAGTCATTTTACTTTTATTTGACACTTTTATCGTTAATATGTTTTTTATATTATTTTTTTTAGATATAATTATAATACCCTATTCAACCTATCGCAGTCCACTGCTGGACATAGGTCTCCCCCATTTCGCGCCAGATATCCCGGTCCTCCGCTTTCCTCATCCAGCCTCCACCAGCGACCTTTCGCAAGTCGTCGGTCCATCGGGCCGGAGGGCGTCCTACGCTACGCTTGCCGAGACGCGGTCTCCACTCCAGAACTCGTCTGCTCCAACGGCCATCGGTTCTGCGACATACGTGACCAGCCCACTTCCACATCAACTTGCTGATCCGGCGGGCTATGTCGGTAACTTTAGTTCTCTTACGGATTAAATCATTTCTGATCTTATCCCTAAGAGAGACCCCGAGCATAGCTCGCTCCATTGCGCGTTGAGTGACTTTGAACTTGTGAACCAATCCCGCAGTCAGTGTCCATGTCTCAGCTATGTATCATGTCAGTATGTTAGTACGGGAGAACGCATTGCTCAAAGACTTTTGACTTGACTCTTGTTTGTCATTGCGGAATCGTCGACGTGAAGACCTGACGTAACTTGCCGAATGCCGCCCAGCAATTTCTTGAAGACATCCTCCAATGCGTTTGTAAACAGTTTCAGGGATATAACATCCCCCTGTCTCACACCACGACGCAATTGGATGGGTCTTGTCCGCTGGTCTTGGATCTGAACGGTCATCGTCGCTGCGTTTGAGAGACACTTCATCACCTCGATATATCGCCAGTCGATACCGCATCGCTGCAGAGCCTCCAGAACAGCCCAGGTTTCAATGGAGTCGAAGGCTTTCTCGTAGTCCACAAATGCCATACACAGCGGCTGGTTATACTCTCCGGTCTTCTGTATAAGCTGCCGAACAGTATGGATGTGGTCCACGGTGCTGTAGCCTTTTCGAAACCCAGCCTGCTCCGGTTATAATACAATTATTAGATATAATTATAATTAAATTTTACTTATAATTGCACTAAAGCAAGAGATAATCAAACCATAACATTTACTGTTTACTCTGCTGGCGCCGTATTTTTGATGACTACTAGCACTGCAGTGGAGAAAAGCAGAACTAAATTTAAATCACTTAGCTGAACCGGGATCAGTCATATCGAAAGGACTAAATTTCAATACACCAATTAAGGGTTTTCAAGGCCAGAGTAAATAGGCATTATTTGAGTTTGCGTGTTTCATCTTAGGCTACGTAGTCACTTTCCATCGTAGTCACTTTCCATTAGGTGAGATGGCAGTCAAACGTAATCAAATTATGAAATTATAACATTATGAAAGAAGTCTAGACCAGCTAGACACCTCTGAAACATGATGTATCCTTAGTCTGAGCTAGACTCATTTTGGTATTGTACCTGTCAAAAGCCGTTTGCATTCGTCAATCAATGACATGTGGCATGTCACTGTGCTTGTTATAGAAATGTGTAACAACCGCAGAACTGTGTCAGCATTTCACTGAAACAATGTGAGACCTTTGACATTATTGAGTGTTTTATATCAGCTGGTAACTTTGTACTAAACACGCGTTGATACAAGTTATAAACATAAATAAATATTCACTGACATTCAGTAGTTTTTTTCTACGTCATAAACGGTGTTCTTCTTATACTAAACCTGTAGTTATATCCACTGACATTCACTCAGCGCCATCTAGCCCCAAACTAAGCATTAGCCTGTAATATGGAAATTAAACAACGGATGAACATACTTATATCCTTTTTTTCTGTAATCATACATATATATTATACATAGGAAACACACAAACATACATGTTCATGCACATAAATGTTTGTACTGTCCGGGGATCAAACCCGGAAATCTTGGT
>PQWD01007862.1:10785-22042 GCA_019425675.1 Leucinodes orbonalis | reverse complement strand
AATTCTTTTACATCTTAAAGATATGACATAATGTGCTTATCATAGGTAAATATTTGTGTGAACTGATTGCCTGAAATGGTTTCAAATATAGAAATCTGTACCACAGGTCACCAGGCACGCCCAAAGACAAAGGTAGGGAAAAACTTTATGTTAGTGTGTGGTAAATAGACAACATACATTGTAAGGTAATAAAAGGTAACAAATTTAAGATAATAAAGACTAAATATAACGTAACTCGAGTTACAAGAGCGTGCGAAGCCATAATAGTCAGTAGCTGTGCTTGGTTTGATTTGAGAGGGTATGTGAAAAAATGGTGTGAGTGTAGGTAAAAGTCTGAGTATTTACGTGTGAAATGGTGTGAATGTGTATATAATGGTTGATATTGGTAGGTTTGTGTATGAGTGAGTTATGTATGTAAGTGTATTGTGAATATGTGATCAACTGCGAGAGATAGGAGAGATGATCCATACATAGGAGTATCGGAAACTAACGAGGGAGATTAACATTGAAGTGAAAGTAGGTTTTCAGTAGCAACATAATCTAATCTTTTCAGGTATTTGGCTACACTATTCTTACATGAGTATTTTGGAAGAGAGTAGATAAGGATATTCATAAATGTTCTGTAAGGACCTAAACTGAATAAACACTTATTTTAATTTTTTTCATAAGAATAAAGCAGCTCCTGCTCTCTCTCATCCCAGTCGACTGCTGCACATAGGGCTCCTCCATTTTGCGCAAGATATCTCGGTCCTCCGCTTTCCTCATCCAGCCTGCATTAGGTACCTTTCGCAAGTTGTCGGATCATCGGGCCGAAGGACGACATATTATGATACGCTTACCAAGACGTGCTCTCCACTCCAGAACTGGTCTGCTCCAGCAGCCATCGGTTCTACGACATACGTGAACAGCCCACTGCCGTTTCAATTTACTGATCCGGCGAGCCATGTCGTTAACTTTAGTTCTCTCACGAATAACATAATTTTCTGATTTGATCCCTGAGAGAGACCTCGAATGGATTATCTACCTATCAAATAATTACAAAAATGTCTTTATTTCTTTTGCAGCCAAACAAAGTAGCGTCGGTGTGCTCGACGCGCCGTATCGAAGTGGGCGTTGTGGACGAGAACAACAAAAGGAAACACAACAAGATCAAGACGTCCAAGTATTCGCTGCTCACGTTCCTGCCGAAGAACATGTCCGAGCAGTTCCGGAGGGTGGCTAACTTCTACTTCCTCATAGTCACAGTGATTTCCGTTGTGATAGGTAAGTTGAAGGCCATTTTCAGTGTTGCCAATTTAAGGCTAAGGTGGCAATGGCCGTCCATCGAGCAAATACTCTTTGCTTCGGAAGGAACGGCCATTGGTCCATAATTGGTCCTTAACGACCACCCATCCGCAGTGCTTTTAATGGGAGTTGACAAGTCTTAATGGCTGTTATCGTCTTATTTTTCAAACTGAATATTACTGCAGTTAGCCCACTGTAGCTAATAGCCCGTTGAAGATCTTAATTTTTTAATCGATTTCACAATTCATCAAAGATTGGCACGTGCTTATTACGAGTCGTATACCTTGAAACAATGTCTGTTAGCAGCCTTTTACACAATAGTACAGATCGATATTGTCATTGTAATGTCTAAGAAAATAAGTAGGCAACATAATTACACACATACTATGCCGCAGTGCCATTTCTACCATTGGACAGTACCATAGATGATACAAATGGCACTAATTTATTCCATTTGTACCATTCATCATACTCGTATGTCATTTATTACAATTCTAAATGTTTCGATGTTATGTTGTTTTATATGATCTTATTGAAATTTAGTATGTTGCGTAAATGAAAAATCAAATATTAAATTATTAAATAATATTAAACAATTCTATTTGTTTCATATTTAACTAAGTTTATATTCCGTCAGAAAAGAGTATTAAATGATGATTTTTTTAGGCATGAAAATTGCTTTTGACCAATCGACATACTTTACGCACGATGGATCGTTTTCTTGTGCCGGTATTGGTCGGTTGCCGTGCTTTCCTTTGCTGATATTGGTTGATCGTCATGTCATATAGCAAGTAGTATACCACGCAAGTCAGACGGATAATTACTGTTCTACAATGTACACTGTAATTCTTTAAATCCACGATGATATAGCTTAATTTTCTTGACTGTGAAAATTGGAATAAAGTATGCTTGCCTGCGTGGCCATAGATTCAGGACACGCCCTTAAAGTGTATAGGTACTTAGGTAGCCGTTACATTCTCAATTACTTGTTATTAATCTATTGGGTACATGAGCTAAACTAGCGATTCTTGCAATATCCTAATATTCCATAGGCTGGGGGCCACACTAATGACACAAATGCAATTTTGTCAACACCTGACTTTATAAGTCTAGAGAAAGAAGTTAATGAGACACTGGATATTATGAAAACTTGGCTTGATGACAATGGTATTAATGACAATAAAACTAATGTTATGGTTTTCAAAAACAACATTAGAAAGGAAAAAAATACCATTAAAGTACATCTTAATAGTAAAATGGTTAATAATGTTATAACCACGAAATTCTTAGGTGTGAACATTGACAATTCGTTAAATTGGAAGACTGAAATGGCTGATATAGAAGAAAAAATTAATTCTGCTTGTTATGTACCGCGTAGTATTCGAGATGAGGTAAACCTTAAGTATTTGAAAAGGATTTACTTTGCACTGATTGAATCTCGACTGCGATAAAGTGTATTATTCTGGGTCAATATCTGTTTTAAGTATCTGGTAATTATCTGGTATATCAAGTTTTAACTATAATATACAAAAAGTATTTGTGTAGCAGAAGAGAGCAATCAGAACTATGGTTCGCATTAAACAACAGGAGTCCTGTTGCCCGTATTTTAGACAACTTAATATTCTGACTGTTCCGTGCTTATATACTATGGTTTTGTTGACCAATTTTATAATGTCCTATGAATCTCTAGGTGAAAGAAAACTCAGAGAAGGCACAAGAAGAAAAGACTTTGCATATTCTATAGTACTGATTTATTATTATATTTTTGTATATTTTTTGACGTTCATAAGTGCTTTTTGTAAGCCTAATTTGAAATAAATGTTTTTGACTTTGACTGAGCAAATTAGTTGTTAAACATAGCCCGATGTATCAGTCTATCAAATTATTTATTAAAACCATTGTTTACCACTCAAACTTTAAATCTAAATTAAAATCTTTTTATTAGAAAAATCATATTACTCTGTTGAGGACTATAACAATGGCCTTTAAATGCGGTCTCCTAAGCAAATGTGTATAGCCGATTAACCAAATCTACCTTTGGCGACTTACCTATTGACATAAAGAATTTTAATGATAATTGACGATAATAATTCATTGTATTTAATGTATAAAAGATAGGACATTTATAATTGTATAGTTTGTTATTTTTATTATCTATATTTTATATGACCTTTTTCACACAATGTATATTGTTTTATGAAATAAATAAATTGAAATTGATCGGCAGATGCCCAATAACGCCATCATTATTGCGATAAATTTTATTAAATTTAATTTCAAAATAAACCTGAAATTACCTCCCATTGTCGTGATAATTGACCCTTTAACCGCCGCTGACGGATATAATCAAAAGAAGCAATTTATTTTCTATTGTGTCTGGAATCCAGGCCTTTTAAGAGTTGTGGTTTAAATGGCATTTCCCGTTAGTGTGGCCCCAGCATGAGATGCACTTATCCTATTGAAGCTGTGAAGGCAAACAGTAAAAAAGAAAGTTCTATGTATGACATCCGTGAGCATCCGTTTTATTCATAACCGTTAGGTTAAGGTTTTATAATAAAAAACAGCGCAAAGCAACAATGACGTAGTGAAAATAACATATGTTTATTATTGATTACTAGTGGGTTAACTAAATAAATAATGTATTAACTTGTACGTGTACAATAATGTCAAGGTTAATTGCTATTCCATAGGCAGGAATCATATACAGGATACCTTTTTTATTGTCATCCATACTAATATTATAAATGTTGGAAATCCATACTAATATAATAAATGTGAAAGTATCTCTGTCTGTCTGTCTGTTTGTTACGCTTTCACGCATAAACGGCTGAACGGATTTTATTGAAACTTGGTATTTTGATAGTAGGTAACCTAGAATAGGTTTTAGGCTACTTTTTGTGCCGTTATCACCCCCCACTCTCCTAAAATGGGGGTTGGAAGTTTATATGGAACATTCCGCAATTTTTGTAGTACGACGCTGAAACGTATTTGTCAGAAACGAAAAAATATGGCATATATATTTTTTCAAAAATCCACCCCAAAACCCTTCAAATAGGGGAGGAAGTATCATATCCGATTTCCAGTTTTAAGGTAGATTTTATTGAAACTTAGTATGTTGATAGTAGGATATATATATATATATATATATATATAATATATAATATATATATATATATAGAGACCAGACCAATACAAACAGACATGTTCATGTACACAAATGTTTGCAGTTACCGGGGATCGAACCCGGAATCCTTGGTGTAATAGCCGACGACTCAATCATTACACCAGATGGGTCGTCGGATAATAGGATCGTTATTTTGTGTCTCAACAGTAAAATTCAGCACTCATTCGTTCGGTTTTATGGTAGATTTTAATTGTCAAAACATTGGACAATTCATTGTACTAGGTATACAATTACCATTTTACTCCATTAACATTAAAGTAGTACCGGAATACCAAAATAACAGTTGGATTGTTAATGTCATAATAGTGTCGTTATCTCAATCAAATTAGTCGAATTGAGGCTCTCGACTTGCCAAGAAGTTGGAAAGAAAGAAAGGAATCAATATTTAATGTCATCATCAGCTCATTAAACGTCCCCACCGAGGGGCACGAGCCTACCCATATAGGGTGATTAGGCCTTGGTCGTCCACGCGGGCCCAGTGCGGATTGGACGACTTCACACACAACCTTCGAATCTCTTCGCAGGCGTGCATGAAGGTTTCTCACGATGTTTTCCTTCACCGTAAGAGCGTCCGATAACGTACATATAATTTCGAAAATTCGAAAACACATTGGTACGTGTCGGGATTTGAACCTCAGCCCTTCCGGTAGGAAGGCGACAGTCCACACCACAGAGCCACCGACGCTCTCAATATTTAATGTTTTTGCATACAATTTGCATATCGCATCATCATCTTTACCTACCTATCTATGGGGAGATAGTTCCTCGCGAGCTCGGATTATTGGATGTTAAAGACTCCTATACGGTGGCGTGCACAGAGATTATGAGTAGGGTATGCAAAGTGAGTGACACTGACCGCAAAAACATATAGACCGCAATAAATAATTCACATTTTTGTCAAATTGAGTTTTGTTGATGACAGCAGATCGCCTATGGTTTCAAATCTGTAAATTAAAATGGGCGAATAAGTGGGAATAATTTAATATGTTGGCGATTTTCCGGGTTGTCTGGACGAACAGGGTATGCACTGCTTATTTGCATGTATGGAGTACACGCTACTGCTCCTACACTAGGATTAAAAAAGGGACCAACGAGGTCGCGCTGTGATTTTTTTATTTTTTTTTAGCTGTTAATACTTACAGTTTTGGCTATTATTTTTATTGATGTAGTTTGTTTTCCATACACTGACTTCCTCCGTGATCTGTGAAAACGTCACTTTGTGCGATTTCTAGTTTGCTTAGGACATTGTTGGCTGAATGACCTGACTGTCGTAAAAGAAAGATGATTCCGTGCTCCTGAGGGCACGTTAAGCCGTCGTATGCAATCATAATATGATCGAAGGCCGTCGATCTCGTCTACAATCTTAGGAAGTAGTCGTCAACACCCACCAATCAGCATTAGAATAGAATAGAATAGAATTCATTTATTTGCTTGAATGTAATATTATACATATTTTTTACAATCTCTGGTGTCCTTTACATTCTACCAGTAAAATGGCGTGCAAATATTAATTACTTATAGCTAAAATAATAAGAAACAAATTATCATCATTAAATGTCAAAGTATACAATATAGAAATTTTACAAAGATATTTTATTATTGAGTCATTTCTCTTGGCTCATTGGGCCCGTGTGGTACTGTCCAATCTTTCCATAGATATGCTGTGCCGGCATGCTTGTGCCCTAACTTAAGCCGTTATAGATCGATCACGATGACACTGACTGAAGCATCGTCATTGTTCTAGATAGTCCGGTGTCCCCCGATGACCAGTATTGCCCCGCTCACCTTCATGGTGCTCGTGACGGCTGCAAAGCAAGGGTACGAGGACTGGTTGCGGCATAAAGAGGACAATAAGGTCAACAATCAAGTTGGTGAGTGTTCCATTTGTTGTATGTGTTTCAGACACACATCCAAACTCATATTCGCGCACGCACACGCGCATACGCATACCACGTACACAGTCGCGCACACACACGCATACAGTATTTATGTACATATTGAAAAAAGGTATATCGTAGTGTAACGTAACGTAACGAATAACGTTAGTGACTACTTGTATTAGGCTATTTTTTATGTTAAAAAGTGTACAGGACGGCCAGGACGCTCATATCATGGTCACACGCCTGACGATGACAGAGCGGCATTGATGGAGACCAACAACTGATAGAAAGCTATCATTCTCCATCAATGCCGCATGTCGCGCCGGTCACCCGAGACAACAGATTTTAGGTCTCTTAAACCCGGGATTTTTACTAGTACTAATTTAAGGTGGTTGACATATTTATGCCTAAGAAAAGTGACGTCATCAACTCATTACATTCCTATAAATTTTAAACTATTAGCTATATTCTCTTGGTCATTAAAAATATTGCATTTGTCGAGACGCCCAGTAATGAACGAAACGCGGAAATCATGATTGAAAGAAGCGTATCATTGATTACGAATCACTATAGTGTTGTGCCCGACCGTCTTTGTGGAAATATTATCTTATCTACATTAATATCACTCTTGTTGCAAATCGATTTCACTTCCGGGAACTGAGTAAACAAACAAAAATAAATTAAATTTTCCTTCTCTTCCATTATAGTCCACTGTTGGACAAAGGTCACCCCAGTTTTACACCAAATATGCCGCTCAGTTTTCTCATCCAGTCTCCACCAGCGATCTTTTGCAAGTGGTCGGTCCATCGGGCCGGAGGGCGTCCTACGCTACGCTTGCCGAGACGCGGTCTCCACTCCAGAACTCGTCTGCTCCAACGTCCATCGGTTCTGCGACATACGTGACCGTACACTGCCACTACTTCCAATCCGCTCTTTTATACTGCATATCTGCGTGGGGAGGCATATCTAAAAGCACGTTATTAGATTTGAAAAGAGCCCAACGCGCGGTGCTTAAGGTAATGCTCAGTAAGCCTTTTAGATATTCCACAAATGCCCTGTACAGTAAAAGTGGTGTGTCACGGGTACGACAGCTATTTATAACAAAAGTGTCAATCTCATTTCATAAGTCAATCACCAACTCTCCTGACTTTAAAAATCTTGTGTCACGCCGCCTTTACCAAATTCTTTTGCCTTATACTTACACACTCTCACACACATACACCAACAAACACACACACACACACACCTCCTCCTCTCCACCTCCCCCAATTTAAAAGGTTTCGGGGTCAATTTTGTGGATATATATAACTATACATAGGCCTTCCCCCCACACTTTTAAAGGTTTTGGAGTCTATTTAAAAAAACATATATATACATCACTAATTACATATATATTTATATATTATATCAGTATAAAGGTTCTTGGCTAAAATTTATTTTGTTCTCAATTATATATATATATATATATATTATATGTAATATATAATCCTAAGTAGGAATCCCCTTCCCCTAACTTTAAAGGTTTTGGTATATACACACACACACACACACACACACACACACATATTATATATATATATATATATATTATATATTATAATAATTGGATATGATACTTCCTCCCTATTTGAAGGGTTTAGGGTGGATTTTGGAAAAAAAAATTGCCAATTTGTCGTTTCTGACAAATAGTCCGCATACCAAATTTCAACGTCGTACTACGAAAATTGCGGAATGTTGTCTACAAACTTCCAACCCCCATTTTAGGGAAGTGGGGGGTGAAAACGGGACAGAAAGTAGCTTAAAACCTATTCTAGGTTTCCTTCTATCAACATACCAAGTTTCAATAAAATCTACCTTAAAAACTAAGGAAAATTGGTTATGATACTTCCTCCCCTATTTGAAGAGTTTGGGGGTGGATATTTGAAAAAAAAATAAGCCATAATTTTTCGTTTCTGACAAATAGTCCCCATACCAAATTTCAACGTCGTACTACAAAAAATGCGGAATGTTCCATACAGACTTCCAACCCCCATTCGAGGGGAGTGGGGCGTGAAAACGGGACAAAAAGTAGCCTAAAACCTATTTAGGTTACTATCAACATACCAGTTTCAATAAAATCTACCTTAAAACTGCGAAAATTCGAATATGAACTTCCTCCCTATTTGAAGGGTTTGGGGGTAGATTTTTGAAAAAAAAAATATGCCATTTTTTTTCGTTTCTGACAAACAGTCCGCATATCAAAATTTCAACGTCGTACTACAAAAATTTCGGAATGTTCCATACAAACTTCCAACCCCCATTTGAGGGGAGTGGGGGGTGAAAACGGGACAAAAAGTAGCCTAAAACCTATTCTAGGTTACCTACTATCACTACCAAGTTTCAATAAAATCTACCTTAAAACTGCGAAAATCGAATATGACACTTCCCCCTATTTGAAGGGTTTGGGGGTGGATTTTTGAAAAAAATTGCCATTTTTTTTCTTTGTGACATATAATCCGCATACCAAATTTCAGCGTCGTACTACCAAAATTGCGGATGTTCCATACAAACTTTCAACCCCATTTTAGGGGAGTGGGGGGTGAAAACGGGACAAAAGTAGCCTAAACCTATTCTAGGTTACCTACTACAATACAAGTTTCAATAAAATTACCTTAAAACTGCGAAAAATCGGATATGATCTTCATCCCCTATTTGAAGGGTTTGGGGGTGGATTTTTGAAAAAAAAATATGCCATATTTTTTCGTTTGTGACATATAATCCGCATACCAAATTTCAGCGTCGTACTACCAAAATTGCGGATGTTCCATACAAACTTCCAACCCCCATTTTAGGGGAGTGGGGGGTGAAACGGGAATAAAAGTAGCCTAAAACCTATTCTAGTTACCTACTATCACATACCAAGTTTCATATAATCCGTTCAGCCGTTTAGGCGTGAAAGCGTAACAAACAGACAGACAGAGATACTTTCACATTTATAATATTAGTATGGATAGAAATATCTTTCTCCATTACTCATCTAACTGCTCCCTTAAATAGATTTGTTTGTTTACCGAGCAGCCATTGTTAATACAATTATGTAATCGTTTAGGGTTCCTGCGTTTCAGGCGTAAGCCTAGTGCAGTGGCCGCTGCTAAAGAATCGGTCCTTAAAGTTCCAATTTTATTATATAATACATTTTTTGTAATAAATGATTACATTTGTTATTTGATCTATAAAACTAATTTATGTGAATAAGCCTGAAATATAATTTGGGACTTGTTTTTTTTTCGAAATGAATAAATATTATTATTATTATTACTTTAACGGGCTGATCCTGCGATCCATATTAAATTTTCCTTGCATGTATTCTTTGGCAAAGAGCGTCGGTGACCATTAGTGTGAACCAGTTGCCTTCCGATCTAGAGGCTGCAGGTTGAAATCCAGCCACGTATCGATGTATTTTCCAATTTTATAAATTATTTGTACGTTTATCTGACGCTCTTACGGTGAAGGAAAATATCGTGAGGAAACCTGCGCACGCCTGCGAAGGGATTTCTAGGGTGAGCGTGAAGTCTGTCATCCGCACTGGGCCGCGTGCACGACTAAAAGGCCTACCTCTATACCAGTGGTTCCAACTTATTTTGTCTACTGCCCATTTTGAGAATAATATTTTTTTAGCGCCCCATTTTTTCACCTATTTAAAAACCACTATAATTCAAATTGAATTAATTAATTATTGAATTAATCATTTTCTTTCTGGGTCTCTTACCGCCCCCCTTGAGACCTGCAGCGCCCACAAGGGGGCGTTATCGCCCACTTTGGGAAAGACTGCTCTATACGGATAGGCTCGTGCCTCGGTGGGGACGTACTTAAATGATGATGTATTCTTTAGAGTCGTTGTAATTGATGACGATAAGAAGTACTTTCCTACATCGGAAGTTCCAGTTCGATTCCTGTGTTGTGCAAAAATATTTATGGACTAGCTGTTAGCCGTGACTTCGCCCGCGTCAATTCTGTTGTTATGATCGCGATTAAGAAGGTTTTAAAATAATTTAGTAAAGTACTTTTGCATAAATCAAATATGAACGGTGTCATTAACCGTTCTCATGAATATACATGATAGCTTTAAAGGTATACTTTAATAGAATCGGAATTGGCTGTGAAAAATGCATCGATCGGTTCATTATTAATTTATTCGACACATGCATTCCTTGAACTTGAGAGTTTGCAGCTGGCAGGCAATTGTCGGGTTGCACTTGAACTGCTGACTCATTTATCATCGTCACCGTCTGATGAGTCACTGTCTGGTGATAGGTGTGATAACTTCCTCGTAGTCTATTGGGCTAGGCTGTGTGTTCAAACTTCTTAGTGCAATATTCGTACTGGCCGAAAAATAGTTGTGGATCACTTAAAAAAAAAGAAAAATAAGAAGAAGATTGATGTTAGAATCACGGAACAACAGTTTTTTTCCGGAAATAGATGAAAAGGACGCTAAACGCTATTATAAAAATTAAACATTTATTTAATTTAATTCATTTCAAGTTAATACCATTAATAATTTAATATCATTTTGTAAAATACAAAGTCTTCGATCATTACTTTATTCGATTGAAGTACAAAGTAGGTTATCTCAAGTGCAGAGTTTTTTATTTATTCCTTCAAGAAATTATAGTATCATAAAGTCCAGTTGAGTACTAGTCAAACAAAACAAAGTTTATTTGTTAGTGATTTGACGACCCATCTGGTGTAATGGCTGATACGTCAAATACCACACCAAGGGTTCCGGGTTCGAACCCCGGGTTTTAAATTATCTGTGGTTTTAATACAATACACATATGTATCCACACTCTCTTTTCAACGCTTACAACAATAAGTATGACTTACCTTTACATTTAATATTACACTATCTCTTATTCACAGTGGAGATAGT
>PQWD01007861.1:60875-91593 GCA_019425675.1 Leucinodes orbonalis | reverse complement strand
TTTCTGCCTCCTGCCCCCACCATGCTCCTTAGTGCCCTCGTCACAGGTACTGTGGTACGTCCTTTGCTAACTCTGACCATCAGAAATCGGGATCGCCGAATGTTAGGCATTTTATTTTCCTTTTTACTCTCTATTTGAAACTTTACACAAATTATTTCTTTTTATCCCTTTTTGTGTATTAATTTCTGCCAGTTGTATGAAAAAAAAAAAAAAAAATATAAAAACGAACAGGTGAGACCAAGATTTGAACCACGGACTTCTTCCCAAGAGCAAGTAAGGAACACACTAAGCTGTATCGGCTTGAAAGGAACCTGCGAATCTTCACACTGTATTCGACATAAGTTTTATTTTCGATTGTTTCAAAGGACGGTCTCACGAAAATGGCAATAATCCGCCTACCGTGCACTTATAGTACTGACTAAAAATACGTAGTCAAGTGAATCTTTAGACACTTTTAAACCATTTAAATGATAACTTCGAATCTTAACAATACACCAGTTTTTGTGTCACTTGTTGTCACTTATTATGCAACAGGAAAAGTTTAGCTTGATCACTTTTTCTATTTTTATTTGGTTTTTACACTGTAGCACAGCGATAGTACGTGCGTAAGATGACACTTGCGTCAAATGACTCAATAGGCATTTCCAGGGCAAGCTCGCTCCATCTTAGAGCACGTCTCTTCCACTGAGATAGTCTGTGCTCAAGAGCAAGCCCATCATGAATACAAAAAATATTTGAATGTACCAAATTGTCTCGCAACAATATAGTATCAGTAATGTTTAACTTACTGTCTCCAGTTTATGTAGGCTTGAAATTGATTACAGCTTTACAACGCCTGTACATGTGTACTATAAGCACCAACTTTTCACGTTTAAGTATGAATGTTTTGAATATCATTATGATGACTATTGGGAGATATTGAAATCGTACCTATTACTATTTTGAAATACAGGAATCTACATAGAGCGTCAGTCGCTCATTTGTGTGGATTATTGCCTTCTGACCTGGAGGGTGCAAGTTCAAACCCCGCCACGTACCAATGTCTTTTCGAATTTTCGAAAGTATTCATATAATTTCGGTGAACATTTACGTTTACGAGAACCAATACAAACAGACATGTTATTGCACACAAATGTTTGTACAGCCCGGGGGACCGAACCCGGTACCCTTGGTGAAATAGTCGACGTCTCAGCCATTACCTACACCAGGTAGTGAATTGAAAGTCCGTTGTGCCGGACTGTTTATTGCTATTTTGCCTTTAGCCCGTATTTTGGTATTATAAATGATGCTACTATAAATATACTATATAGAGCGTCGGTGGCTCAGTGGTGTGGACTGTCGCTTTACTACCGGGAGGTCTGAGGTTCAAATCCCGACACGTACCAATGTATTTTCGAATTTTCGAAAAATATATGTACGTTATCCGACGCTCTTACGGTGAAGGAAAACATCGCGAGGAAACCTTCATGCACGCCTGCGAAGAGATTCGAAGGTTGTGTGTGAAGTCGTCCAATCCGCACTGGGCCCGCCTGGATGACTAAGGCCTAATCACCCTATACGGGTAGGCTCATGCCCCTCGTGGGGACGTTTAATGAGCTGATGATGATGCTACTATAAATATGTATTGAGAAACCATTTGGTGTAATGGTTGAGACATCGGCTAGGTAAGGACCTAGAACAAACTTTTGTGTGCATGAATATGTCTGATTGTATTAGTCTGGGTGTTTTCTATGTAGAATATGTATATATTTACAAAAAAAGTATTTAAGTAAGTGTGCAGTGGTAGCTTCATTTGAAATTTATAAGTGTTCTGTAAGGACCTAAACTGGATAAACACTTTTCATTTTCATTGACCAGTTGTTTAGTACCCATACTACAGGGTTCACGGTTAACTTGGGGCTAGATGGCGCTGTGTGAATGTCAGTTTATATTAATTTATAATGATTGTTTGCAGACTCGCCGTCATGTAGGGCGGGCGGCGTGTCAGTGGTGGGCGCGGCGCGCGGCGAGTCCGTGTTGATCGTGTGCGAGGTGGACGCCGACCCGCCCGCCGCCGTCTTCAAGTGGAAGTTCAACAACTCCGGCGAGACCATCGATGTGGCTGCCGACAGATACACCTCGAACGGCAGCGCGTCCAGTCTTAAGTAACTACTTTTCTTTTCAAACTATCGCAGTCTGGCTGGCATTGATACTCTACATTTTATGTTAAAGTCACCGCTTTCTTTCTTTTTAAATTCAGCCTCCACCTATCGCAAGTTGTCCGTTGAAGGGCTAGAGGCGTCCTACGCCTAGATGCAGTCCCCACTATAGAACTCTTCTGCTCCAACGGCCGTCGGTTCTGCGACATAGCCACTTGAACTTATGCCGAAACATATAAAACATGATTTCTAATATGATCCCTTAAAAACACATCTTCACTCAAACAATCATAAGAGGTTTACAATCATCCAGCCTATAACATCCTACTGCAGGACACAGACTTTCCTTGTACAAAATGAAGTGATAGCGCCATAATTACGACACGAGATAAAGATACAAAGAAGCAGTTAGGAACATGACTTTAAGCGCCATAGAAGCATAAAGGAACTCGAGATATTTTTTTACATACGCACAGGCCATTTAGTCCCAAACTAAGCATTAAGCCTATATGGGTACTTAACAACTGATAAACTTATTTATATACTTTTTTGTATATACATACATATTATACATAGAAAACACCCAGACCAATACAAACAGACATGTTCATGCACACAAATGTTTGTACTGCCCGGGAATTGAACTCGGAACCCTTGGTGTAAGAGTCGAAGGCTCAGCGATCCCATGACCACTCATTGAGCTATGGTATGCCCCCCCAAGGTACACGCCGGTGGCCGACCTGGACTACGGCACACTGTCGTGCTCCGCCGCCAACGAGGTGGGCGCGCAGCTCGTGCCCTGCGTCTTCCAGATGGTGGCGGCCGGTAACACACACTTACATACCTTGAACAGTTTTGCTCGAGCGTAAATCGTTTTAAATCGGGCTTAAAATAAGTAATTTTTTTTTTCAACCAACTATATTTTTTGGGTTTGAACTATACTGTTGATATCAATATTTTTAATATATTCTGACAGTGTCTCTAAGGTATTCATAAATAAACGAGTATCTGATGCTGCCAGGATTTTAAAAGTGAGATAGAACATGATATTAATTTTATCTCTCTAACGTTAAAAAGTAAAACTAAAGTCAATACTAAGGGTGTTCTTATTTATTGAAAGAGTTCTTGTATTGATTGTTTTTGATGTTGGGAAACATTATTATATAAAAAGAGTTTTGTCAGCCGTTAGTTGACACGTAAAGTTGACATATAAATTCGCAAAAGTTCCGCTATGAATTTGCTATTTTATTTTATTACCGTTGCGCTTCTACGGTCACCAAACCATTGCTAGTTGGGAACCTTTTTAACACAAATGTTAGAAGTGTAGTTGTTATCATATTAATATAATATGTCATCAGGCAAGCCGCAGCCGCCCCGCAACTGCTCGCTATGGAATCAGACGGCGGACTCGGTGGAGGTGTCGTGCGCGCCCGCCTTCGACGGCGGCCTGCCGCAGACCTTCCTGCTCGAGGTCTACCACGCGGGCGCCTCCACGCCAAGGTCAGAACACATACGTTTAGTTATTGCGTGTCGCCTGTAACTGCTTATATGGTCTTGTGGGCACAGCATTCCACTGCGCGACCCCGTGCTCGTGAGTCGAATACTGAACATCCAAATATAAGTTTTAAACATTTTGAAATTAGCTCTGCAATGCAATTGCGTTCATCATTATCATCTCATTAAACGTCTCTAGGCCTTAGTCGTCCACGCGGGCCCAGTGCAGATTGGCCGACTTCACGCGCAACCTTGGAATCTCTGCAGGCGCGCGCAGGTTTCCTCACGATGTTTTCCTTCACCGTGAGAGCGCTGTATGACGTTCATTTAATTTCGAAAATTCGGAAATGACTGGATTCGATTATGCGCCCTCCAAGTACGAAAGTAACAGTCCACACCATTGAGCCACCGACGCTCTTATATTGCAATATATCAGTAATATTTGTACCCACTGATCAATATATTACATGTCACATATTATACTAATAAACAATAACGTGATCAAATTACTTGAATAATGATAATACGAACGTTAAGATAATCAGATTATGAATCCGAACAAGTCAGATCGGTAATATCGAAGCCGTCGTTTGAAGATGTTACCCGACATCAATAATAAAACTTCAGTTGGCAACAATAGACGAATAACGAGGCGGAGTGTTTTCTTAATTTCACGGAGTATTTTCCTCGTAACAAAATCACTAGACGATCCCCATTCGCAAAATCTCGGATTCATTATAACCGACGAGCAAGTACAAAACGCAAATGCGTTTCATATTAAACGTAATCATTTTCTTTTTGAACTCACCTGCCGCACAATAATAGGAAGATATTTTAATAATACGACGCCGGTTTGTGTTTTGAGCTCCCGCGAAATGATGCGGGGTTGATGCGTGAGGGGGTGCGCAAATTGTTTCAAGGCTCTTTAGTCAACTGATTACGCTTCCAACTTATCCCACGCGATGAGTAGACTGAATAATTAGTTTACTTAAATGTGTTTTACATATATATAGTTTATATTTCTCCTAAATATTACTAGAAGATAAATGACTCAGAAAGATTAAATAATATGAATTCGTTTTTTTTATTTTCGTTTATCTTCTCGAAAGTATAATCTCTTAACTTATTATGATCATTGGCATCTAGTAAGCACTTTAAAAAAAATATTTTTATACTGACAAAAAGTAGGTTTTTCTACATATCAGAGAAGTTTACATGTTCGTTATCGTTTTATTCGTGACTAAACAGTGCATATTCTCAGTCTCATCATCATCAGCTCATTAAACGTCCCCACCGAGGGGCACGAGCCTACCCGTATAGGGTGATTAGGCCATAGTCGTCCACGCGGGCCCAGTGCGGGTTGGACGACTTCACACACAACCTTTGAATCTCTTCGCAGGCGTGCATGAAGGTTTCCTCACGATGTTTTCCTTCACCGTAAGAGCATCGGATAACGTACATATATTTTCGAAAATTCGAAAACACATTGGTACGTGTCGGGATTTGAACCTCAGCCCTCCCGGTAGGAAGGCGACAGTCCACACCATTGAGCCACGACGCTCTAGCATAAAATTTGTAACGAGTGAAATCAGTTTTCCAATTCAAAACATTCATTTCATAAACACCAAGGATGAACTTACCGCGTCATAGAGTTCCCCAGTCATCGTCTACAATCAAATAAATCTTTAACAGACTCTTCTGTATCGCAAATTATTATTTTTGGTCTTTTTATGAGTACCTAAGCTAACGAGCCTGTTTTAATATTGGGGCTATTCTGGGCGGACGTGGGCGGAGCGGAGAGAGCCGAGGCTGCGCGCCCGCACGTGGCGCCCCAAACTTGTAAATTGTTTTTGTTTAAGTTTTGTATGGTCATTGGATAACCTGAAGTTGGGTATGCCTCTGCATTTGTCAAACTTCTATGATACGTCTTTCACTATGAAGCGGCCTATTTAGAAATGCGTTATCAGTGGCTATACGACTAGAAACAACTGCTATCTATTACATATAAATAAAATTGTAGTATCTTTTTGGTATATTTAAATGACCATTTTTTTATTACACCAAAAGTTTTTCCGGATAATCTCTGAAATGGTTAGACAGATTTGAACTGGATTTTTGTGGCAGGTAGCTGATGTAATATAGAAAAACATAGCTATTTTAATTTTAGGAAATACTTTTAATATTGGAAAATAAAGTAGTGTTTTATTGCGCGGCGACCGCGCGTCGAGTGAGCTGTGCGCTTAAAATGTTATGTTTTACTGCGGGGTAACATAATCTTAAAATGAAAATGAATGAAAATGAAAGTGTTTATTCAGTTTAGGTCCTTACAGGACACTTATGAATGTCAAATGAAGCTACCACTGGCTCGGGAGGTAGTTTTATACTTATACCGCGGGCATCAGCTTGTTTTTCAACAAAATTGCTTTTGATGTTTCTTTGTTATGTTAACCTTAAAAAAGGTTTCGAATTTTTTACTTGGCAATGTATTATTTTTTAATTATCGGTTATTCCATTAGGGTGAATGATACAATCAAAATTTATTATCTGTTGATTATTTGACACGTTCAAAATTTATCTCCACTTGGTCAAATGTATCAAGGCGGTTAGCCAGAGCTGCCGTTGATCGGTAGATTGTAACATGTACCGATAAGGGCAGATTAAATTACAAATAGTATTCACTGAGCGCCATTACCATAGAGTATTTAGTATCGATTCAATTGACATCTTATGTTTGCTTATAACTAATAAATACTGAGCAAGTATTACCGGCGGTATTTAAGACGACGTGTTCATATCGCATTGTTTCCATTAACTAGGCCTTTGTTGTTAAGTGTTAGTTCAGATTAAAATTAAATCAAAGTTTTCTTAGTATACTCTCTTCGTTATATAGCTAATATCTCTCGTGCGCCGTATGACAAAGTTTACAGCACAATAGGAGTACTCATGTGAAAATTTTAAGTGGGAATCCGTGTAAACATCCAGTGCTAATTAAAGTTGCCGAAACAGCGTTAATTATGAATCAGCAGCGGCCGGGCGCTCTGGTCCCGGGCCCACTAGTTAACCTATTCACGTCAAAAATAATACGTTCTTTACTATTATTACGACAATTATTAAAGAACAGAATCCTAGCGTAATGAAATCATTACATCATCAAAGGAAACTTATGTATTACATACAATAATTATACCCTGGACGTAAGTTGCTGAGGGCAAAAAAAATACGACAATCTATTTTAATATAATCAAAACATGGAATTATCATATTACTTATTATAATATTCTTATATCTATTTTCAATAATGTAAGGAGTGTTACATTTACAACACGCATGTTCGCACAAAAACCTATGCAATGTTAAAGCTATGTATAAGTTTGCTTCCTTGATCATCATCAGCCGGCCCACTGCAGGGCTATGGGGCGTGGCTATGGGGCTTCCTATACCTACGTAGTGGGTAACGGTTACCCACTACGTAGACTCAGTGCAAATTGGTGATTGTTAACGACTACCATCTTAGAATTGGTCCCGACCAACGGTTTAAGGTGCCTTCGGAAGCATCGGAGGGATTCGAGATAATATTTTTCGGTCACCTGTCCGCCTATTTCTTTTTTCGAAATGACTCGCTGTTGGCCGCAGATGGCCTTCTCAGCGTCACGGATAATTGGCGAGCGCAGATGGCTCTCAGCCCAAAAATGTATGCAATGAGCCTAAGGGTGCCCCAGAGTGGGACGCGCACCTCGGCTTAGGGCGTTACAGGGGGGCTAGGTAACCTGATTTGGGGAGAAAAGCGATCGGGTACGTACCGGTACCGCGAATAGGGACTGGTTGAATCAACTGGGACTCGCGACGAAGGCCCCCGCCGTAGGGGCGGAATCTCAGTGTTGAAGTGTTGCATATGTTCTGAGATGCTTTACGTGCTTTATCTGCCGCGATGGCGACAGTGATCGAATCGTCCCATCCTTCTAATACCCATTGCAATAGTTTCTTACATTGTGTCCAATACACTTGCTGTCTCTCTTCATTATATCACATATATCGTGGTCTGGGAAATGTTGAAGTAATTCTTAAGTAACAACTGCATCGGCGGTGAAGCACTCGCTTGGCTTACTAATAGCAATGACGACTTAATGCTCACGTGTCTTATACCTGGGGCTTCCTATGTACGTTAGCGGGAACGCATGTACTGAAATGTTTGGCTCGTTTTATAAATGTATATTTTTTAAACAATTAGTGAAGAGTTTTCACGAAGCTGATTTTAAAAGTAATGTTTCCAAAGTTATGCCGTCGGATTTCCATTCATTTAGTTGGTTTTGGACGAAAAGTGTACGGTAGAGTAACTAATGTGTCAGCAAGAACAAATTGTAATATTTTTTCCGAATATTCAACAACTCATGCGCGGTATTTTTTTATGTTACAAAGTGCACAGGACGGTCAGGACGCTCACCTGATGGTAATTGATACGCCTACATGGTCAGGCATTGACTAAGACCAACAACTGATAGACAGTAATTCATCATCATCATCATCAGCTCATTAAACGTCCCACCGAGGGGCACGAGCCTACCCGTATAGGGTGATTAGGCCTTAGTCGTCCACGCGGGCCCAGTGCGGATTGGACGACTTCACACACAACCTTCGAATCTCTTCGCAGGTGTGCATAAAGGTTTCCTCACGATGTTTTCCTTCACCGTAAGAGCGTCGGATAACGTACATATATTTTCGAAAATTCGAAAATACATTGGTACGTGTCGGGATTTGAACCTCAGCCCTCCCGGTAGGAAGGCGACAGTCCACACCACTGAGCCACCGACGCTCTAGACAGTAATTATTATACAAAATTGTTTGAATTCAAAGCTTTAGAATACACAGGTTCTTAAACAATGCCAACTTTTTAGAAACTTTATTGCTACATTCCGTGCATTCAATATAATTAATGATGAAAGTTTCCAACTGACTTTTTCCTCTATTTGACCTCCTTTGAGAATAAGTTTCGAATTTTCTTTTCTCAGCATGTTCTTAGTGTTTAGTATAAAATCTTTATCGTTAGCATTTGAAATGAGTTTTAACGTTTTCCATTGTCATTTTACAAAGCACAGGTATTTTTTGTTTTTTTATTATTATTCAATACCAGAAGTATTCTTAATTTTTTATTGCTGATATGTATTTATTTATAAGTTCAATTAAGATATTGTAACTTGGCACAATGCTCTTTCTTGATTATATTCTATGTTTGTGAGGGTGTCTAGAAGAAATCGCTTCATGAGATAAAGCCGACTTATTTATTTTTTAATACCTTTAAGATGTATACTTTTTTTTTTAAACCATGAACTATTTGAATCGAATTTTACACTGGTTAACTAGAATAAACAGACATGATCATCCTCCAAACGTTACAAGCGTCGCCAACCCTCATCCAACTATTTAGAAGGAAACAGAAAGACCCATATTTTTGCTCTGAATTTTGATTTAATAGCCGTCAGTATGTGTCGTTGGAGGTTTGTTTGTGCAATTTACGAGCCGGGCGAGAACAGCAGCCTCCGGAGGCGGCGAGGGCGGTAACTTCGGGTTATCTTGTTGTAACGGCGCGTCATTTTTATCTGTCACCGTATCGTGGGACGTCGTCTTATCGCGCGCCCGTTACCGACAATCATCTCGCAGCTTTACTACCTCGTCTGACGTCATACCTTTGACGTCACCGACGCTAAACAACGCTATGCAATCTTACACTTAATTTTACGCTCCTTTTTCTCCGTTTTATGTTGTATTCATTTATGCTTTGAAAACTTATCTTTACTGTTAAAAAGCGCAGTGAATAAAATAATAAAGTTTTAGTAACTTTTGAAAGTTTTTATGCTATATAATGTTTTTATGAAAACAAGCAATATGCACACCAGGAGAGTTACCGCCATATCTTAAAACAGTATTGTTATAATGATGGATGGGGACCCCCTGATGGTAAATAAAGGCGCTCCCAATATTAGTGGGCAAATAAATATGTAGTCGGCCACATTCAATGGTAACAAGTAATGACTTGACTTGAGGAAAGGGTGTGATTAATCGTCAATTGGCCCGAGTCGCCTCAAAGTCAGAGGTTAATATTTTTCCTGCGGAATGTTTTTTTTTCATTCCGTACGTAGGTACCATACTACTTCTGCTTTCGATTTTGTGATAACTTGCCAGTATTGTCATATTGTAAATAATTGCGATACAAAATATATTTCTTTGAGTCGAAGGCACTAATTATTTCACTCTCACGGTGGTGATAATATATTATATTCTCTTGAATTGTGTCATTTATACTATATGTCAGGTTATACCAACATAAAAGTGACTGCCTTCGAAAGACAAAAATGTTTTATAAATTTGGTAACACGTGTACCCAACCCCCTGGGACGCTGCATTGTCTCGCGCTTACATCATTACCGAGATCAATACAGAAATCAACGCCACAAACAGTAAGCCGAGCCGGAGCGCTCTGTGCGCCAAATCAAAGAGATCAAACAAAGTACGAGTCGACAAATGAGTATAAATAGAATGTGTATCGGAATTACATTTGAAGCTTAGGTGCTATGCAGACGGCACACTTTTTGTGTGATCGAGTCTGTGGCACACAAAAAGTCGGCATGGCGGCAGACTTAACGTATGTTCATCTTAGATCAAACTTTCGGATGCAGTTAACAGACTAAAATGTGCGCCGTCTGCGTTAGCGAGCGTTGAAGCATAAACGTTGGCTTCAGTGCGCGCTTACGCAAACGTTATGTTTTGGCACATTTTTTGTGCGCCAGACTTATTGCCCGTGTCGTGTGTGTCAAGCATAAATATATTTTATTTATTATAGGAGACATTTGACCGCCATCACCTGATGGTAAGTGATGATGCGGCCTAGGATGGATCATGACCGTTTAGATACAGCCTCTTGCATTGCAGCGCATTAGGAACGAGGCACCATAGCTGGCTGTGCGGTAACGTGGGATGTCGATCACGTAAGGATAGAACGCTTGCCTGCGTCTCATTGCAACGATTCTATTTTCCCAGACTAAAAAATGTGTCACGGATAGTCTGTCGTCTACGCTGTCCCTTAGGATGTCACAATGGAGTAGCGCGGGGACTTTCATTAGATGGCGGGAGATTGGAAAATATCATTAGAAGTACACGAGGGCGCACTCTCAGCGTTGCTTTATAGTTAATGTTTCTTTTTATTCCTTTCTTTATTTTATACCGCCGCTCGCATGCGCCCGCCTCGATGCATCGTTACCTTTAGTTTGGATTTCGAATCACTCGTCATGGTATTTTCTTTAAATAAATATTAACCACTGAAATACTGTCTAAAGGATATCCTTCCAAGCTACGATGATATCATATAAGATGATGGGAGAACTTACAACATGGTGGATCGCCGCTTTTTAATCCTTTGACTATAGTTATTATTGACTTTGTGAACCCTTTTAACTTTATTTTTCTGTCTCTAAAATCAGTAACTCTCCTATATTTTAAAAGTTCATTCACTTTTTATGTAGATATTTAATATATGAGTCGCAAGTTTTAAATACAACGTAAATAAAATTATATTACCTTCTATCAAAAAGCCTGCAAAGCCATTAGCGACGGTTTATTCAAATCCAAGCTGAAGGTCAGTGCCGAGGCTACTCCTCCCGTTCTCGGGTGCCGCCGCGAGTCCTTTTTGGTTCATTAATTGTAATCACTTCATAAACAATAGTTACTATTATACTCGTTTTATTCGGTCTAGCCTTTGCTATTTTAGGAAAGCCTGGCAGCCTGCATTCATTTGCTAGTCCGGTGATATATTTTGCAGATTGTTTAAGCCAGTATGAAGCTTATTACTCTCTCTCTCTCTCTCTTCAACTATTGCAGTCCACTGCTGGACATAGGTCCCCCATTTTGCGCCAGACATCCCGGTCCTCCGCCTTTCTCATCCAGCTTCCACCAGCGACCTTTCGCAAGTCGTCGTCCATCGGGCCGGAGGGCGTCCTACGCTACGCTTGCACAGACGCGGTCTCCACTCCAGAACTCGTCTGCTCCAACGGCCATCGGTTCTGCGACATACGTGACCAGCCCACTGCCACTTCAACTTGCTGATCCGGCGGGCTACGTCGGTAACTTTAGTTCTCTTACGAATTAAATCATTTCAATCTATTATCCCTAAGAGAGACTCCAAGCATAGCTCGCTCCATTGCGCGTTGAATGACTTTGAATTGTGAACCAATCCCGCAGTCAGTGTCCATGTCTCAGCTGCGTATGTTAGTACGGGTAGGACGCATTGCTCAAAGACTTTCGTCTTTAAGCATTGCGGAATAGTTGACGTTAGGACATGACGTAGCTTACCGAATGCCGCCCAGCCCAACCTTGTTATATCAAAATGAAATCCTTGAAAATGGGCCACGACACGTTAGACACGTTAAAAAACTCAAATACAGCTCTTATCATTACCGTTGTGACCACAAGGCGTCCGCTGTTGTGTACTTCGTAATAATTTATCTCTAGCAAAAATTGCCTGCGTTGGAACCTACCTCAAGCTGACTCCTATTATATCCAGCCATAACTATTTTCTTATCATTTTGGGCAGAAGAGTATGATAGGGCCCTTATTCTTTTCAATGTATCGCAATTCACTGCTAGATATAGGTCTCCTTTATTCTGCGCCAGATATCCCGCTCCTCCACTTTTTCCATCGAACCTTTACCAGTGACCATTTGCAAGTCTTGGTCTAATGGGCCGGAGGGTGTCCTACGCTACGTTTGCTAAGATGCGATCTCCACCCAGAACTCATCTGCCTACATTTGACATACGCGGCCAACCCACTGCCACTCTATCTTGCTAATCCGGCGAGCCCATGTCAGTAGCTTTAGTTCTTTTAGGGATAACATCATTTCTGATCTTATCCCTTAAAGTGACCCCGAGCAACTCGCTCTATTGAAAGAAGTGTGTCTTTGAACTTGTGAACCAAGCTTGCAGTCCGTCTCAGCTGCGTATTATTAGGGCGCCTTCATCAAAGATTTTTATCTTTAAGCTGGTTATTTAAGTTCATTCTTTTTACATTATTATGACAAATAACCTTAAATAATACATTTTATATGCTTAAAATAAGTCGAATTTACTATTCTTAAAATAGCACTTGTTTATTAGTATATTAGTATGTTTGTGTGTTGCAGAGTGAACCTATCATCCCCGGAGCCGTCATGGACGCTGCGCGGGCTGGAGTGGGACGTGCGCTTCCGGCTCGTGGCGGCCGCCGTCAACGCTAAGGGCCGCTCGCCGCCCGCCACGCTCGACGACCTGCTCTTCAGGGACCCTGAGAAGCGGACAGGTAAGCTATCTCACTAACTTCTGATAGACTGGGAAGCTTGAAAAGCGGTCAGTATGTTACCTCACAGTACGCGTGAAGGACGAAACTCCTTTAATCCCTCTTTTTTGATAATCCGTGGCGAAATATTTTTACACGAAACCGATGAATTTTCTCTACGTGTCATAAAAATACGATGTAATTATTGATTTCATTGTTTATTTACTGATTAATATAATGAGAATATGGCACAAGAAATTTAAGTAACTACACGTGCACAAGAATATTTAAGGTAACAAGACTCTTAAGAAATATGCATTTAGTAATTTCTAATTTAGTATCTAATCAAGCTTCGGTGAGCGTCGGTGACTCAGTGGTGTGGACTGTCGCCTTCCTACCGGGAGGGCTGAGGTTCAAATCCCGTCACGTACCAATGTATTTTCGAATTTCCGAAAAATATATGTACGTTATCCGACGCTCTTACGGTGAAGGAAAACATCGTGAGGAAACCTTCATGCACGCCTGCGAAGAGATTCGAAGGTTGTGTGTGAAGTCGTCCAATCCGCACTGGGCCCGCGTGGACGACTACGGCCTATACACCCTATACGGGTAGGCTCGTGCCCCTCGGTGGGGACGTTTAATGAGCTGATGATGATGAATCTAATCAAGATTTATCTTGTCACCCATTTCCCGAAAATATAAAGATCCATGTTGAAATGTATGTAGAATAGTGTTTGTACATATAGGCACAACTCATCATGTGGCAATCAAGTTGCGATAATTAAACTCCATTGACACATAAGAGTGTCACGATTGCTCGTAACTAGTTTTTGTTCTAAATCACTCGGTAAAACTCAATTTGGAGGGTAAAGGGAGGTAGCAGTCTCCGGGGAGCCCGCAGGCGTAGGGCCGTTAAGTGCCCTCTTTCCTCTGCGAATTATTATCCGCGAAGGGAAAACATTAGATCCGAGAAAAATACAAGTACAAGGGAAAAGTGGCGGCTAAAGCGTTTGGAGGACTACCCGGGGTGGCTCGCCGATCCCTTGCACATGGAAGGACATGGGGTGACATAATGACTCTGATGCAGAAGGAATGGACGTTGGCACCCTGAATCTCAAACTTGGTGTCCTCTAATCCAGTGTGATTTTTATGAAATTGGTGAAGTTTTTCGCCACGCTTGGAAGGCGCTTAGAAGTATTTTTTTATGTTAATAGTGTGCAGGACGGTCAGGACGCTCACCTGTGACGGTGAGTGATATGCCTGACCATGACAGACCGGCATTGATGGATGCCATCAACTGATAGACGGTTATTTATTATTCTCCGTCAATGTCACACTGCGCCTGACGCTAGAGACAGCAGAGGTTAGGTCTCTCATATCCGGTAATTTCCCTCCTCTATCTCAGAACACATTACCTATACAAGGTAAGGTGTTCATACATCCGGACACCCTATACGTCAATCTATTGTTGATATTAAATGTTGCAAACAGTAGGGTAACACATGCATGCTTATTATTAGTGTGTCTTTAAAAGCAGTAAAGAGTTCCACAAGAGATCTTTATCACACTTTACAACAGAAGATTATTAGTATATTTACAACTCGTAAACAGATCAATATTAAATCAATGATTTAAAATGTAATCCATCGCAATTATTACAATTCAAATTTCATACCAGTGATATTACACACACAATTTAAGCAGTGATTTATCGTTGATAATTACGTTTATTCCATGGCATTATATTACGTACGTACTCTAAATGAAAACCTGCTTAAAACATTAATCGCCCTACTGGCCATTCCAATAACGCGTATTTTCAGGTACTAATAGAGAAAACTTTGCAATGCGAGCACGATGGTTATCACTTTTATTTTTATTATTCAGCTAATAACGTCCCACATATTATATACTGAACACTACATCAGCCTTTAAAATCCCACTGTATAGATTGGACTTTCAACTCAGCTTGGTTATGAGGAGTTTGAGCCACCACGCTGGCCCGGTGCGGCTTGGTGAGGGATAACCACTTCACCATTTTCGATCACCCATCTAACTAGGTAATAGCTTGACTAATGTGATCGTCAATCCATCTCAGTAACCACTACGCCACTAGAGTCCTCATTCAGCATTTTAAAATAAAATAAAATAATTAAATATCCACTGTACCACCGTATTGAAAATGAAAATTGTTTATTCAGTTTAGGTCCTTACAGAACACTTATGAATGTCAAATGAAGCTACCACTGGTTCGGGAGGTAGTTTCCACTGAGAAGTATTGAGAAGCTTGTAGTTATACTAATGAACTGATGAACAAAGTTAAGAACAATAATTTCTCCCTACAGCTATGATTTTATAAACGTCGATACGTTAAATAGATTGGCACGAATCACGTTATACTTGATATTTTGTTTAGTTTGTTAGGTACAGGACATTACCCCGATTAATATTTACACTATATTGAGGAGTTACAATAGAAAAGTAATAGAGGATCAGGATAAGAGTCGCACGCAATTATATAGTTAAGCGACGGTGGCGCCATCTCGTGGCCTAGGAAGCCTCCATTAATCCGAACTGAATCCAACGTTTAATTAAAATAGGATTAGCTCGAATAGCCGATCGGTACCGAACGGCAGACAACCGGCACATTTGATGTCTAAAAAAAATTCATCCAAAAGACAAGACTACCGTCATGGAGGTGATGCGAATATTTAGTTTCTGAACTAAAATAACGAAATGACCAAGCCATACATTTTTACTGATGTTTAGAATTTGTTGAAGGGTTGGTAGAGATAGGTCTTGTAGATTCTGAACCGTGGCTCTACATGAGATCTGACATCGTTTTCAAAGCACTTAGGTGGTTGTCATGACAACATTTTACATGAAATGTTTTGGTGGGATTTCAGCTCTTTTCATATGTCGTTAGGCAATCTTTTTGGGGTTATTATTTTCTTAAGTACTTAATAATAGGTTTTTAGTAGTGTTTTAGTAAAAGTTTCATGACCTAATGCATTAGTAATTTGCATTAGTTTACTCAAATCACCCCTCTAAAGAAGATGGGGGGCAAAAAGCATTAGTTGATGCCACAAATGGCTGTATACTAAACTAAGAGTCAGTGACAAAATCGGCGTATTTTAGTTATTATCAATGTAATATGAAGTATTGGAGCTATTCGATTATGACGTTGTAATTAAATTGTTACCCACATCATATCCTAAGCATATGAACCATCTGGTACACCCGAAACCAATTCAATGAGAGTTGAAAAAAAAGACGAAACACTTTGAGAAAAGTTAGGTAGTGTCCTTGTCTCGTCTTGGCGGTGGCACTACCGTGCCCTCAGATTTTATTTAACATTAATTGTTGCTGCAGAAGTCTGCACGGGCAAGTCCGACTCGCACTTGGCTAATTTCCATTTTTTACTCAACTTATAGTCTTCTGATTCCACCAAATCAGCCGTTAAGGGTAACTTATATAGATATTTACCATGCTCCCTATGTAATGATGCATTTCATCTACTACCAACACGATTACACTGTCAATGAAAATATATTCAATAACAATGTGTTAAGTAATTACTTTATTCCCAAGTTTAGCCATTTTGCTGCCTAATCGCACATGAAGTCTCGGACTAAGTTAGTACAGAAACTTAGATACTTAAGATGGGACGAATTATTTAGCCAGAAACCCAAAACTAATGTATTGAAACATAGTATTTCATTAGTTTTTTTCATTAAAACTGAAAACAAAACAACGCGTGCTTTACTAATCTGACCTATGAAGCCTTAAGTACAACTTTACTGTTTACTATGGCTTTATTTAGTACAACTTATACTTGGTTGTAGACTCGATACTCAGTCGTCTAGTAGATAACACCATAGGCATTGCCAGATATGGTCCCGTAAAACAAGAGTCTACGCACTGGTATTTTATCGGGATTAGGGCACTGTATCTAGTAAAATTACCGGGTATAAGACACCAAACATCTGTAGTCTCGGGTGACGGGCGCAGTGTATCATTAATAGAGAATAATAACTGTCTATTGTTTGATATTTTTCCATCAATGCCGCTCTATCATAGTCAGGAGTATCACTTACCAGATGATTATCCTGACCGTCCTGTACACTCTGTAAATAAAAAAGATTTTTCATCATCATCATCATCAGCTCATTAAACGTCCCCACCGAGGGGCACGAGCCTACCCGTATAGGGTGATTAGGCCTTAGTCGTCCACGCGGGGCCCAGTGCGGATTGGACGACTTCACACACACACCTTCGAATCTCTTCGCAGGCGTGCATGAAGTTTCCTCACGATGTTTCCCTTCACCGTAAGAGGTCGGATAACGTACATATATTTTCGAAAATTCGAAATACATTGGTACGTGTCGGGATTTGAACCTCAGCCCTCCCGGTAGGAAGGCGACAGTCCACACCACTGAGCCACCGACGCTCTTACACACGACGCTGTTACAAAAAAGATTTTTGTAACAGCTAAAATCAAACTTGATAGGATCCCATTGTATGTATATCACTGCTGTATTGATAAGGATTTTATATAGTGTAATGGCAAGCCTACGGCCCGCCGAGCCGGAAAATTAGAGGCGGGCAGCGAGCACGCGCCATTGCCTGACTAACCGGACACGCGGAGAGGCCTACACTGTGCTAGGTCAGCCAGCGCACCTTTGCACATGGAAGATGCTGTTTCAAAATTATTGGTTACTATAACAAGAACAATATATCTGGCGCAAAATGGGGAAGACCTATGACTAACAGTGGACTGCGACAGTTAAATAATAATAAATAATATCTACTGACATTCACACATCGCCATCTAGCCCCAAATTAAGCTGAAGCCTGCATTATGGGTACTAAACAACGGATAAACATAGATACATATATATATATTTTTTGTAAATACATACATATTATACATAGAAAACACCCAGACCATTACAAACAGAGATTTTCATGCACACAAATGTTTGTACCCGGGGATCGAACCCGGAACCCTTTTGTTTCGGCCGACCTCTCAACCGCAACACCAAATGGATCGTCGAAGAGCTTTTAACAAGAGCTCGATGGAANTATATTCAATAACAATGTGTTAAGTAATTACTTTATTCCCAAGTTTAGCCATTTTGCTGCCTAATCGCACATGAAGTCTCGGACTAAGTTAGTACAGAAACTTAGATGCTTAAGATGGGACGAATAATTTAGCCAGAAACCCAAAACTAATGTATTGAAACATAGTATTTCATTAGTTGTAATCCTCATTAAAACTGAAAAAAAAACAACGCGTGCTTTACTAATGTGACCTATGAAGCCTTAAGTACAACTTTACTGTTTACTATAGCTTTATTTAGTACAACTTATACTTGGTTGTAGACTCGATACTCAGTCGTCTAGTAGATAACACCATAGGCAGTGCCAGATATCGTCCCGTAAAACAGGAGTCTACGCACTTGTATTTTATCGGGATTAGGACAAAATTACCGGGTATAAGACACCAAACATCTGTAGTCTCGGGTGACGGGCGCAGTGTATCATTAATAGAGAATAATAACCGTCTATTGTTTGATATTTTTCCATCAATGCCGCTCTATCATGGTCAGGAGTATCACTTACCAGATGACTATCCTGACCGTCCTGTACACTCTGTAACATAAAAAATTATTTCTGTAACAGCTAAAATCAAACTTGATAGGATCCCATTGTATGTATATCCTTGCTGTATTGATAAGGATTTTATATAGTGTAATGGCAAGCCTACGGCCCGCCGAGCCGGAAAATTAGAGGCGGGCAGCGAGCACGCGCCATTGCCTGGACTAACCGGACACGCGGAGAGGCCTACACTGTGCTAGGTCAAGCCAGCGCACCTTTGCACATGGAAGATGCTGTTTCAAAATTATTGGTTACTATAACAAGAACAATATATCTGGCGCAAAATGGGGAAGACCTATGACTAACAGTGGACTGCGACAGTTAAATAATAATAAATAAATATCTACTGACATTCACACAGCGCCATCTAGCCCCAAGTTAAGCGTGAAGCCTGTATTATGGGTACTAAACAACGGATAAACATACATACATACATATTATTGTAAATACATACATATTATACATAGAAAACACCCAGACCATTACAAACAGAGATGTTCATGCACACAAATGTTTGTACTGCCCGGGGATCGAACCCGGAACCCTTGGTGTTGCGGCCGACCTCTCAACCGCAACACCAAATGGATCGGCGAAGAGCTTTTAACAAGAGCTCGATGGAAGGTTACGTATGTCGCAGAACCGATGGTCGTTGGAGCTAACGAACTTTGAGAAGAGACCGCGAAGCGTTGTTTCCTTAGTTTGCATTTTTATGTACTATTAGTTTCCTAAAGCCCTTTTTTTGGAGCTCTTATAGGAAGCACATGTGAAATGTTAGCGTTAAAAACTAGTTTTGGCTATATTTTCTACATAAGGAAGTCTTCTGATTGCATGTTTTTCTTTGCCTCAATATATGTGGTAATAGTAGTAGTAATTAACATCAAAGTATATTATTCTGTACAAAACACTTTTTTTTAAATAGCGATTACTGAGTTTCTTGCTAGATTCTTCTCAGTAGAAAACTACCGACAAAAACAGTGCTAGCTGCATTTGACATTTATAAGGACCTAAACTGATAATGACATTTTGATTTTGAGTTGAAGAAAAATATAATTGCACGTACCATAAGATAGCAACCCTAGAATTAGTCATCTCGGACTCCCCTCCCCTGCGAAATATAAAACAGTATTTCGTGGGGGAGGGTGAGGAGGCTTACACGAATTGACTGTTTAATAATGTAATAGTATCAAACACACCTGAAAGTCTGTAAATTCTCATTGATAACATTTCAGGAACTAGTAAAGGCCTCATAAAATAGAGCTCATCTGGTTGGATAATTGGCGCAGGGCGCGCTCGGGCGTGCTCGAGACTTAAATTTACGATATTATCACTGAGGGTCCATCGTAGCTGTGTCACTTAATGTCGCTGTTTTATTTTGTACTCTAGGCCTTTTTCTAGGGACAAATGCTCGTTTCACAGTGAGTTTGTATTTAGATTGAGTAATCCACAGTAAATAATTTATGCCCTTCTGCGCAGACCACTGTTTCAAGAATAAATTGTTTAGCACTATAGAACTAGACTCAGAGGGAAATGTTTCAGTTAATAACATAAACAGCCTTTTTCACTAGCATATTATCTATTTAATAGACCCAATAGTCTTTTACTTTTAAATTCTAACGTAAATGGAAAAGCGTCATGTTTAGCGGTAAACTGTAAATAGTGAAAGCACACATTTTTTCGTCTTTTTATTATTTTCAGTTCACCTTTCACATAATATATCTGACCTATGTATTTGAAGATTAATCGATGGTGTTGGCAAATATAATTTTTCAGAAACCAATATTTCAGCAAAAAAATGTGGAAACGCAACCTTTAGCTACAAAGGCAAAAAATCGATATTCAACTTGAATATTTCTCAGTGACTCGATAATACGTGTCACCATAAACAAAATCAATAGTGCATAAAGAAAGTCGTAAGTTTATATGGTGAGCCCCAATGCCGGTCTCCCGTCGACCCTCTGACCCGTCGCTCCATTTATGTGCTACTGACGAGCTTCAACCGAGACCCGCTTTATTATCTTCACAGTTAAGGATTTCTTTCACATAGTGAACACAAAGAAATTCGTATATCATTACACCTTAGAAAATACCATAGGTTAAAAACTACTTGTTACTTTTAATGGCATTTTCCCGCCGTCAACAGACAGATTTCACAAAATAAAAAATAATGATGTGTTTTGCAAGTAAACAGCGACATTCTATTCTGGCACATCGACTCAATTTATCGTGATTGTAACAAATGAACGGCGGTGTCCCGTCTGTCGCGCGTCGCCGCCGTGGGAACGCGCTCGCGGGTAGGGTTACCATAAGTAAATCAAAAGATCCGGGGAAATTCCTGATTCCCATGGAAAAGTTCCCGAAGATTTTCCAAAAAAAAAACAGATTGTTAACCACAACACTTCACACATTATATACTCCGACTAGCTCACGCATAGCAACTTGCATACATCGTAGGTACGCCAAGCGACTGGCGGGGAGGGAAAATCTTTAAAATATAACTCCTGAGAAATCACGAGGATTGCAAAATCCAGGCGCAAAACCGAGAAAAGCCGGTAAATCCTGAGCAGATCCTGAGATATGGTAACACTACTCGCGGATCGCCTACAAAAATACAATATATCACCTTTATAAATTCGCCCGCGAGCCAAATGCGTGCCTATATTGAATATTGCGGGGAGTTGTTGCGGAACGAGTGTTATGTCGGAGCCAAACAGAATGGAGCTTTATTGATTTTCTCACAACACTGAATAGCTGCCGACGTGAGACTGGCTGCATCGCGGTGAAGAGATTACACTAAACTTTAAATGTTAACAAATTTTCTAAATAGCTCAAATGTACTAAACGAGGTTCTTAGCTACCGCAGTTTGGGAACACTGCGTTTATTTTCTCCCACCTAACAGCGAATGGACTATACAGTTGTTGATGACCATGATGATTTACAATTAAGGAGAGAAGATAGTTTATTTTTCATCAGTAACCCTGCTTATCCATTCCAACAACATGTTCTTTCACTGTTTTAATAATAATTGTTATTTGGCTGCTTAAGTGAGCAGGTGGACGAGTGGTAGATGCCGCTCAAAGCCATTGCAATTCCAAAGGTCATGGGCAATTTCAAGGACATTTCATGCCGCTGCCATAAACTACCAAGGTTCATAATTTGCACGTACGGAAGAGCAACAATGGTTGAAAACAAACCATTTTGGTCGGAAATGTTTAAGGTGGTTACGAGTAGACTTCGCCGCGTAGAGTCGTGCAATGTGTGAGAATGGTGACACAAATATTATGATACAGCACTCCTTCGGAGCACTCTTCACGAAACATATACTTAAGTACGTATTTATTTAAATGTTAAATGATGTTTACATATATGCATATTAGTGCTTACAATATGTAGTCCCTTTCCCACAGGTCCCACTGAAAATCAGAGTCGCAGCATCGATTAGATACTGAGACATACACTGAGTGGGGACCTTATTTGTATGCATCCCATATTAATGTTTCAGCCTTAAGTTAGTTTAAGACTTATTTGTTAATTTGATACATAAATATTTTCTTTCTTTCAAAATAGTGAGTACAATACACAAATACTCGTATAACTAAAGTCTCTCCGTAATATTCCAGATTCTTCGTCGGTTCTTCGGTAGCAAAAAGAACCAAATCCCAGTGAAATTTATTATTAGTCCCCAAGCACTGTATAAATAGTGCTCGAAAAAACCATCTTTGGCATATATGTGGGCCAGTTTCGGAACAAAGGCGGATAGGATCGTATATCACCGAATAAAAATGATGTGTAGGCGCTCCCCGCGCCCCCGCCTCCGCCCCGCCACTACTTCACTACATTGATTGAACCATTGATAGGTTTCCCGAGTGCAGATTTATGGGAATGATCCGATTCACTCATATTCTATATGCGATTTGTTTACGATTGCACTGCGTCTGCATACAAATTGAAGCCGAATTCAAATCAAACGAAACTTTTGGTAGATCACGTTAAAGACGACAAAAAATTTTCCTTGCGCTCAATTCAGATGATGAAATGTTACGTAATACCTTTTATTGAGGTATCAAATTAATAATGTACTTAATTTAGGTAGAAAATATCCCACTAAAAATTATGTAGAAATCTAGCCAAGTCTCGATGGAGCTGCTTGTTTATATCTAACGAGTAATGAAATTCAGACAAAGTCGTGCCAAGTCTCAATGTTGTGTGATATGGCCGTTGTACCTTGAACGTTGCATCCAAAGGATATTAAATTGGGGCCTGAATATATTGCAAAATGGTTCCTATAAAGGCTGGTATGGCAGTGTTTGTTTCGCGCTCGACTTGGCAAGGGCGTTACCGTGCCCCCCGATATAACAGACTGTTGATTCTTAAGCTATCTAACACTGAAATATTTTTTTAAATCGGACCAGTAGTTCCAAAGATTATCGTGTTCAAACAATCAAACTCTTCAGCTTTGTAATATAAGTACATATTTAAAGGACTGTTACTTTTCTGTCGGCCGGGGCTCGAGCCAGAGTCACATTGAGGGCATATTCCCCGCGCTGTATTCCCGCGCGTCCGTCTGTTTACTTTCAATTCGCTAAAGCTATTGGCAGTGGGTCCACACCCGCCACTCCCCACGGTACCTTTGTCAAATTAAAAACACATAAAACACAATTGCTATTTTAGTTGCTTTTCAATAAAATGGTTTAAGACATTTGTTTTTCGACTTTATTATTTTATTCATCTAACATTACAATCTGTTTGTATTTTTCATCATACACAGTGAGATTACTTATCATTATATTCAGCACATAAACATATTAACGGCTAATTTAAGATCTATTTAAAATGTAACGGTAACTTTAGTAAGCTAATTTCTAGAAAAAAAACGATTATAGCTATAGAGTCTAAGAAGAAACGTGTTAAATATCAATTGTTCATTCCATACGTTTATAGCTTTCAATAGCCCACTGCTAGAATTAAGGCCTCCTAGTGTAGTTTTATCCCTAAGCTAAGACACCTCTCATGGTACCCGCGGGAGTATGGGTGGTGACAATTGTATTCCATCAAACACATCACTACATAGTATAAAACAAATTTGCTTTTTCTGTCCCAATTTCCCTATATGCCTATGTAAGAAACCGCCAAGCCATACATATTTACTAATATTTTAGAATTTTGAAATCATTAAAACACGAGCAAGGTAATGAAGCAGATAATACAATAACCTCATGCTGTATCTATTCCAAACCTGGATCAGCAACATTCTTACATTGAATTTGCAATTTTTATTGCAGGCGTTTATTGTCATGTAATATATGGGCCGCTACTCTTATGCATATACAACAATTATTGTGCCAAGGTACAATATACAATATTATATTATTAAATTGTGAACTTAAAAAAATCTAGGAATTAGAATAAGTTATGATAAATAGCAACGACGGTACCAAATACGCGACCCGAGTATATGTTTAAATAAAAGGAGAATAGCAAAGAAGGTTAGTTCTGCTGCTGTGGAAGGATACACCAGGCGGGAACGACCCAGAAGAACTTAAACATATTAGTCAAGTCCTTAAAAAGGTTGGGATCGAAGAAGGTCGAAAAGAGTGTGTATGAAAAGATTGATTGTCGTGAAGGAATCTACTGAAGTATATCAGGACCGCGCAAAGTGGAATTCCATCATCTGTGCCTACACCTCTGGGACCAAGGCGTGAGCGTGACATGAAAACAGAAATGTACATCTAAAAAATGATGCAATACAGGAATTTCATTACTCACTAAATGTAAACATATTGAAAACAGATATACTGCTTCCAATAAATAATACTGAGGGATGTCCGATCACCGTATTATAAATCGAATATCGCTTTGTGCCGCCGGACGCGCAATATTTCCGAGCAGATTTGTCGGATTAATTACGACGAGCGGAAAAATACAATAACGCGAGCATAAATCATCGATAAAGTGCAATGAATAATGATTATTCGTTTGGTCGTCGTTTTTGTGTGTCGGCAATGCGCGTGATTTATCCCGCGCGCTGCGGACACTCCGACCATTCCCTATTCGCGTAACCGCCGTGCGCCGGCCCGCGTTTCTCCATACACTTCTTCCAACTCTCTTACCTAGTATACATACATACTTGTATACAAGGTTAGAGCGTTGGTGGCTCATTGGTTGTTTACATGGTAATAAACCACATATTTTTTTACTTTATCATTCCCATATCCTTGAAGCAAGACGGGACATTTTACCTCTTTGGAAGGGTATCTCGTGCAAACTATTTAATTTATAAAAAATGATATTACAAACTTCCAAAAAATTTTTAAAGACCTTAAGTGATATCCGACACTGGTGAGTATGATAAATAACCTTTTTTTTTAGTTTCAGTTCAATGTATGGGACACCCCAAAATATATTTCTATTTTTTAAATTGCTTATAAACGCCACTAAGCAGTTCTCAGCATGCTTGCAAAGTCTCAACAGTTCTTATAGTTTCGGAGAATAAAGGGTTTGCCAAACGGACGGTCGGACAGACAGACATGACAAACCATAAGGGTTTATCGTTTTTGGCTACGACACCCTAAAAACAGCAGTCGTGACCGTATGCTCTGCCGCCCCCGCCTCCGCCTCCCTTCCGCGTACGCGTGTGTCCGCCCCATTGCACTCCGTGCATCTGATAAATCTCGCAAACGATGCCGTTGAAGCCTTTACGAGGTGCCGATGCACATTTTTATGATCGACTGGCCACCGCTTGCGGTTCGGACTTGGTTTAATTTCTCGGCGCAATTGAACACCCGGTTGCGAAAATTATGTTTGTAGTTGAGTTGCATCTTAAGCCTTTCAGAACTCTGAACATACAACTTAGAACCCTTAAGAATTACCAGCATAATTGTAAATTATCGCAGTGCATCGTTTTGTTTTCAAATTAGCTAGTTCTGAAAAAAACGCAGTAAAATTAATGTTTAGGTGTACTGTCCTGAACAATCTATTAAAGCTTACAGTTGCATACTTCTACCTATTACATTATCGTTGTAGGCTATAAGTGTGTTCTATTTAAATAGAGCACAATTCGTTCCCGGTGAAAGGCCTCATCAGATTACGAGGATCACCAGGACCCCTATAACTGAATCGGCCGAGGAAGGCGGCTAATGGCGCGGTTGGTCGCCGGATTTTTTATGCAATGTCAATCTAATCCACAGCTGGGGCCGAACATCTAATTATAAAAGGGCGGCCGGGTGCCACTCGTTAAGGATCTCCTTACGTTATGATACATATTCATGGCCTCGTTGCCGCACCAGTTAACCTACAGCTCCTGGGTGAACCCTCGAAGCTTTGGCTGTTAGCACTGTTTCATTATATCAGTTTCGAGCAGTGTTTATTTGAAAAACATTATCTCTTTATTCTGTAATAAATAAATAAAAATTATCATCGTTTCTTAATAATGTTGGATATAGCTTCCCTTAGGTATATAGCTTAAACCCTTTGAATTCAGGTACAAAAGAAAATTTATTGTATCTGGCGCCTTTATGTGAAATTGGCATTCGAAGTGTTAACAATAGTTATCTTTTAAGATATCCTACAATAGATGCCCATTGAATTGTAAAAGCAATTCAACCAGATTTAAATAGCCCTCTGCAGGGCACACATCTTCCTAGGAGGTGGAGTCAGGATTGCCGTATCTTCCAAAGCACGGAGAAACTCACCATATTATATTTTGTCACCGATCTGATGATCGACCTTTGAAAGAAAGAAAGAAAGAAAGAAAAAACATTTATTTGACTACAAATACAAAACAAAACAATAATACGAAAATAAACCAAAAAAATAAACACGTGAAAAAGAAAAGACTAAACAAAAATAAAAGACAAATGAAACAAAAATAAACACCAATGAAAAAATAAAAAAATATAAAAACGTTATTTGTGGTCAAATGGGCCCTGCCTCAGCTTATACTGCCGTGTGTCATTTACAGTTTCTAAAGATTCATCAACTTCGCCACGGCAGCGCTGGTGTTCTGACAGAGCCCAATGCGATATTGAACAGAAGAAATCACGATTAAATTGAGTTTATTTTAGATATAATCATAAGCAGCAGCTCATTATACAGCCCCACCAAGGGGCACATGCCTTCCCGTAATTCCTGTAAAGGGTGTATAGACCTTAGTCGTCTACGCCGGCCCAGTACGGTTTGGCCGACTTCACGCAGAACCTTTTCTCCTGTTCTCCTCGCGATGTTTTCCTTCACCGTTAATATAATACTCTCCCAATAACTATGTGTGGCTGTGCGTCTAGTGTTGTGCTAGTATCGTTTGTACCCAAAGGCGGCTCGCGCCCAATTAGCCGACATGTAATTGCAGTTGTCCCGGTGTTGCGGCGTCGATGGCGCGTTCGCGGCGAATACATTACGCCAACCAAACTTACATCGTTACGCCGCCCCTATCATTCATATTTACATTAATTACATGCAAATAGCCGGGTGACGCTAATTTAACATTATTTACGGGCGCCTTTGTGAGGCCGGCCTCTTTGGCTGCCCTTTGAAGAGTTACTCTCGGCTGATATAAAATATTTTGAAGTTATTTGTTGATAGACGAGCGAAGTAAGGAAGGACCTATATGGAAATTCACTAGGGTATCTCTACATTATGTAAGACCATAGTTTTCTTAGTAAGGCTTGCCTTACAGTGAGACGTGATAAGATGCTTTTTGAAAGTACAAATAGGTGGTCTAATTGTTTTTTATTACCTTACTACTTTTGCCGGCATTAAACGGCTAGAAATGACTATAAATTACAACAAAACTTATTTTGTATACAACACCCTTATTACTAGGCTTAATATTACTTAGTTTTCGGTTATTGGGTTTGTAGAAATAAAATTACATCAAACGCTCATCCCACCTAGAATATTTATAATATTCCGAGAAAGCCTAAACAATTCTTACTAACCGTGAAGTTTGCAATTCCTTGCTTTTCAAAGCTGGTATGAAGTGAAGTTAAATATCGGAGCATATTTCATGAAATCATTAGGTTAATTCAAAGTTTGTATCGGTCAATTTAATTTAACTTAAAATGAATCAAAGATCTCAAACAAAACAATAGCCGATATACACGCGTGTACAAAGTATTTCCCAGTCCAACCAAGGCTTTAAATTAATTACTAAAATGATTTGTACCGCCGCCATGTTTACTTATCAATTTTCAGGAGCAATGTAAACTTTGTCGTGGCTCGTGAATAACTGATGGCCGTGTGTGGCCCAACATCACCCTAATAGAATTTATTGCCCCAACATGAATATTCATGGGCTTTTGTAACTATAAACTACCTATGGCAAAATCACTGTAAGGTGAAAATTTTGCGGTCATTTTGCGTGATGATTAGTTGATAAATACTCCGATAATGAAATCCCGATAATTTTTGAACTTTTTTCTCATTTCTTTACTATCGTTTACTTATCCTCTGTGGGAAACGTATATGTTACTTAAGTTTCGAATCAGACAGTTCATTGACAATTTTATTATTTGGGAAATGTTTTTGTTTTGATTTATTGTAAAAAACAAAAAAAATACATATACTTGGTTCTTAATAAGGGCCTCAGGGCTATAAATGACATTACACACTAAGGAGGATCAAGTTCAAGTTCATTTAGTGTTTGCAACTATCCCTTAAGGCAGAATAAAATAATGCTGAACTTAATCACGAATTGCCAGTTTGTTGACGTTTTTCATCAAATCAGGGAACCCACACACGACACACGGGTTTTAGTTCGAACACATTACATCATACAAGGTTAATAATCGAAAAACAAGGTTAGGTTCGAAATACAAGGTTAATATCTTTATTTTTCATTAAGACACTTGGCCACTTACATGAAAAACATACATCTACTCAATAACAATGTTTCCGATACAGCTTAGTTATAAATATAATACAAAGTTAACATTCACAATATTCACAAGGCAGGTTTATAGTATAATTTTATATTTATAAGTTGAACGAAACATTTATTTTGCCTCCTAACATGATGTAAGTACATGATTGTGAACATTTTCATGCACCAGTAACCGGCCCACTTGCAATTTAAGTTATACCAAAGCACATGCAAACGTCTGCTATCTCTGGTATTAATAGCAGCGTGTATAAACTGTGTAAAGCCATGATGTTTATAACATATCATAATTACATTCCCGGCACAGCGCCTTCATGTAAATAGTCGAAGATACCCCCCTCCCTCCCTCAACCCTCACGTATCGCGCTGATACAGGGCCGCCGATGCACTTTATCCAATAATACCTTTAATTTCCTGTAAATTAATGTTTCATATAAATTACTGTTTTTCAACCATTGCAACATGAAGTCGGAGTTTACTCTGATTGTCAAATATTGTTGTACAAAATTAGATCTCTATAATAGTTTGGGGCCTGTGTGTTCTGTTTTACAGGCCCTCAGCCTAGTTCAGACACCAGACTTCTACAATCAAACTGTATTCTTTAGTGTATGTACCTTTATATTTGTAAGATTGTGGAGTGAATAAAGACTTTTTATTATTATTATTTTATTATTGCTGAAATAAACCTCCCTAAATGAAACAAAACTTGCACTAGTTCAGTAATGATGCTATTACTTAGCCGTACACATTATAAATATTGAACCAATGCCATTCGTAATTCTATGCTACCATCGCAACTATACCCAACTCTTTTGAATTGCTTAAAACATCTCTGACTATTAGAAAAGTGATGGATAACGGTACCGGTTAATTGTAAACGCAGACCAAAAGTGATACTTTTCTTTAAATGTTTTTGCTGGTTTTACAATAAACTTAGGATATATGCAAGCAGGTGATCTTAATCCGAAATGACGACATCTGTAGGAGAACTAGAGTGACCGACAAAGACCACGGGGTTAGCAGGTTGAAATGGCAACGGGCAGGGCACATAGTGCACTTTGAACCCTTGAATCTCTTCGTAGGCGTGCGCAGGTTTCCTAACAATGTTTTCCTTCACCGTAAGAGCGCCGGATAAACGTACATATAATTTAAAAAATCGAAAATACATTGGTACCTGCACCCTCCCGAATGGATGCCTGCTTTTGATAATTAACTAAACAGGTAATTAAACTTGATATTTAAACTGTATTAACTTGATATGTAATTGGATACCAAGTGTCGCAGCCGCCAGCCCTGCTCGGTGCCAGTAAATATGACGGAGCGGCCATTCAACATAAATGGAAACTTTGGTGCCGTTATTTAGGGACGATAATCGCGATGTATTGCCGCCAGTAACTGCCTACTTACACAAGTTCGTCCTCAAAGTCTGCGTGGAGCGGAAACCAAGGAGGGAATGTTCGCGGTACATAATGACATCATACTGCTTCGTGCTGCATTTTAGTTTGCCGTGCATTTACTATTGATTGCACTTGTTTTGATACATTAACATTTAGTAAGTACATATCGATCTGAATGAATGGTAATGGTTAGGTGGTATAATAATAAGAGTTGTACAGTTGTAGCAGATTTTTATTTTTATGTACAGGATGTTCAAGACGCTCACCTGATGATAAGTAATACTCCTGACCATGCCAGAGTGGCATTAAAGACCAACACTAACCTGAACCAAAATTTGTGTGCATGAACATGTCTGTTTGTATTGGTCTGCATGTTGTCTATGTATTTTATGTACTTATAAATTTATATTAATAAATAAATAAATATTGAATATCCACTGACATTCACACAGCGCCATCTAGCCCCAAGTTAAGCATGAAGCCTGTATTATGGGTACAACGGATAAACATACTTATATATCATTTTTTTATAAATACATACATAATATACATAGAAAACACCAAGACCATTACAAACAGACATGTTGCTTTAGACGTGGCATGTCTTTACTAACAATATATTTATTTTGCATTCTAATTATTCTGTTAATATAACTGTGCTTATAAACGTTTTGGATCAATTCTGTTAGTTTGTAAGGCAATGTATTCAATAAATAAATAAATAAAAATGTTCATGCACACAAATGGTTGTACTGCCCGGGGATTGAACCCGGAACCCTTGGTGTTGCAGTCGACCTCTCAACCGCAACACCAAATGGGTCGTCAAAATATATTATATTTATTTTTAATATACAAAAAA